>JAHWFP010140927.1:0-77318 GCA_023313725.1 Lithobius niger | reverse complement strand
CCCCCCTAAAAAAAACAGCTGGCAACTATAAATCACAAATCTAACGTAAACTTGAGTCGGCCTTTCGAAAACACTCACTGAAATAATGTATATAAAATATAACATTCCCTCCCTTTAAGTTGAATATTAAGTCATTTTCCTTTGCCCCCCCCCCCCCCCAAAACGAAATACACCCACAATGTCCCTAACTCCTCACCCAGTTAACAAGCATACTGTTTGCAGGAATAGGTTAATGCTGAATTTTACGTGCACTGTCCGTAGTTATTAAAGTTGAAAGTCTTTTCTTGGGCATTATTAAGCTTAAAATCTTCGCTGTCGTCCAAATTCACAACAACGCCGTTTTCTGTGTTAAATCCACTAAAAACGTACTACTACCATGAAATAACATTGGAGAATGACACAAACGTGAAGAACTCACTGTTAAGAAAGCACATTATGCAAATTGAACAAATAAGACACATTACGTAGAACTAAAATAAAAAATATTTTAAAAACACTTTCAAGGTAAACGACTTAATTTTTACATGATGAAGTTATCGTGATGTGCAACAAGATAATAGACATCAGTCCATTGATTTTTCAATTTTTTTTAAAGAAAATCTCACCTTCTAAACACAAAACAGAGCTCACAACAATTTATGAAGGAAAATTTTCCGTTTATCCCAACAATTTTGTTTTCTTTCTGAAAGTTAGAGACCGTGCGATAAATTAGTTATACCACTCAGGGCAAAGTGTAACGAATTTATGAGCTGATGCGTGATATCCCTCACATAGCCAATCCACTCGAACTAAGTCTTGAAGGCATCTCGGCCATCATCTTGACATAGTTCTTGTGGATTGGCCATGTTTGGGATATCGCCAATTGGGTGATAAATCCGATGCAGTTCGCCAGGGGTGGCATATAACTTATTAATGAAAGCATCTTTATGATATTTACCAGGAAGATTTTCTCTATGGTAACAATCTCTTCTCTATGGTTGCTGTTGTGACTTTAGGTTTAGGGAGTCACATATATGCCATTGGACACATGGGCATAGTAATAAAGGTTATTTAGTGGACGACGGGTTCACCGGTTCAGATCCAATGGAGTGTAAGTGTGTTAATCTGGTTTATAGTACTACATTATCAGAAGTGTGGGCTCAATCTTTCAGCCTACACTTGCATGTGAGAACATTGACATGCAATTAAATGCTAGTGTACCAACTAGAACCAAAGCATTCGTAATACACCTTCTCTACAGAATTGAACATGTTTACTTGACTTTGCAAACAGCTGGTTTACCTGAAAAGAATGCCACCAGCTCACCCATGCTTGCAAAATTTCGTTTAGGTGATACGTAAAATGCGCCATTCTCCATCTTCCTTATCTGGTAATGTTTGATTGCTACGCCATGCTCTGGGTCTTCATCACGTATAGACAAAGCTAACATTCCTATAACGAACAAAGCAAAGTTCACACATGAGTAGTCACAAGTATTGATGCCTGCTAGTCTACTTCTAAGAAACGAGACAACATTAAATGATCAATTCACAAAATCTTTTGTACTGAAATTTATACAATTTTATGGAATCCATCTGCAATTTTACTTCTCTCAGCATGACTTGATTCTCACAGTCTGCTACAGCAGAGGCATTAGGTTCATGATTAGGTCCATTGAGAATACAAATGGCCACTTTGCATCCTTATTGATGATGTCCGTCAGGGAAGTGAAAAGGCACCACATACTTCTACTTCCAACTCCACAGGGCATGTGCATCAGACAACCATCTTCTCCGCAGCCGTGTTGACAACTGCTCTTCGAAACTGCCTACGCTGTCAAGGTGATGGAATGTCCTGTGCAGGAATTTGCCTACTTCACTGTTCGGTGTCTACCTGTCTTTCAAATGTGCATTACTAACTATACTCAGTCTTTCCACATCCCCCTTTTTAATCTGTCCTTTTTTTTTGCATTATTGCCTGTGTGGATCCGGATAATCAGAATTAAGTTGACGAATGGGATTTCCTACATTGGCATCCAATACGAATAACCATTCTGTACAGTATCAGTTTAGTAAAATTTTAGTATCAGTTTATGAAGTGTGTCTTTACACTTCGGATTTTGGTTTTCAGTACCTGAAGTTCTATTTAAAGGATCAAGTTTTCGATATCGGTCTACCAACAATCCGAGTGTGTGGTATAATATGCATAAAATGTGCCTGGCCAAGGTGAAATTGGGCATTTCAGTATCTAAAAAAGTGTTATATTCCAGGACTTAGCACAGAGATCACCTTGCTGAATTGGCACATCCATGAATTGTTTCAAGCATTGGTAATTTGAATGACTACCTGTCGAAACCTTGGAAACTTAACTCCCATAATGAAGATAAAAATGGCAAATATCATTATGTCGAGCACTTCATGTTTATGCTAAACTATGAAGCTGTACAGCTAGACACAGCTTATGTCTAGCTGTACAGCTTCATAGTTTAGCACTTACTGATTACCGTTCAGCCACAGCTGTATGCCTATCTATGTTATTAATACCGTAGTAACCGAGGACTATCATCATCATTGGAAACAACAATGCCGCCCAATAAATAGCTCGCCAGGGGCTTTTCTTCAATCCAAGTAACGGAAGCCAGCGATGGCTACGTGCTGACATGTGCATGTTGTCCTTAGATGGGTTACCAGCTAGTAATTACAACTACTATAGAAGTGACAATAAGAGGAGAATTTGTATGCCCAATGGGGTTTAAGGTTTAAAAATACAGGAATGAAACATTATACTATTTAGTGCTTCGAATAGAGTGATGGAGGAAAAAGTGACATTGTCATTAGGAATATGATTCTGTGAATGGACAATTTCAGAAGAAGTGTTTTCTGACTTCAGTGTGAAAGGTGTGATAGGGAGTTTTAAAGCATGGCCGCAAGTATGATGGCTGTGTTGCAACTCAAAGAAATGGTCTGCAGGAATGGCATAATGGTGGTTAATATATTTAAACATTTTGATTGCATCACCTCTATCGAATCGTTAGGACAGACTTGGGAGTTTAAGGAGTTTGCCACTGCTCGTATAATGCAGAAGGCAAGCCGGGCACCATTTTGTGATTTTTCTATTGAGTTTTTCAAGAATCTAGTGCGGTTTTCCGACCTGGATTGTCCGCATCTGGATGCAGTAATTCATGTGAGGACGAGAAAATCCTTACAAAGGGAAACAAAAAGGTTATTAAGGAAAGTAAGAGCTTTAACAAGCTCAAAACTAGACTGACTTGAGCAAGCTAAAATGCAGAAACTACTACTTGTATGGGGTTCCATTCTACTGAATGTTAGAAACCCACATTTAGTTCTATTAATGGCAGTGGATCACTTAAAATCTCTATGGGTGGGAGCAGCTTGATTTTAAGTGATAAACGCTTTAAAAACATATCAGCGCAATGAGGGTGAAATTTAAGCTTGTTATCTCGTACGGTATCTTTCGAGAAAATAGCAAGATTGTTAATTGTGTAAGGGAAATGGTTATTGTGGAGACCAATATGAAGCATATTAGTTTTTGAAATACTAACAGAAGATATATTTCTCATTGAACAACAAAATTGAGATCAAATTCTCTATTGCTATTGCGACAAACTTAAACTTATTATTATTATTATTATAAATTGCAGTTGAAGGTAATCGGCGACAAACTGTATAGTGCGCTAAATTTTAAAATCATCAGCAAAAAGGAGACAGAAACAATGACGAAGGCATGGTGAAAGATCGTTAATGAAGACATTAAAAAAGATTGGGCCAAGGACAGAGCCTTGAGGGACTCCAGATGGAGCCCTGGACCAGCCAGAAGAAGATCCACTAATAGACACTTTAAAGTGATGATTGCAAAGATAACTTTAGAGCCAATAAAGCAGGAAGGAGGAAGGTTGCGCAGTTTAAGAAGAATGGAATGGTCGACAGTACCAAAAGCCTTTTGAAATGAAGGTAATAACATCACAGGCCAGATAGCAGCAGCCCAGTGATCAAAATAGCAGATTAGTTAAAACAGGATTTGCCTTTGATAACTGCCCGTTCAACTAAATTGTATAACAGGGACGTTAATGACGAGAAGGGTCCATTGCGATAAACCATCAGAGTTTACCACGGCATGTCTTAAATGTTTTTTTTTGTAAATGTCAGAAGCCTAATTGCAAATCTTTCGGACTTTCACCATCTTTTATTTAAAAATAGCTTTGATCTTTTTTTTGTAGTTGAGACGTGGTTGACGACACCCTCTTTTACGGATGAAATTGTTCTTGGTACAAACTAGTGCTGTATGTTTAGAAGAGATCATGGCTTCAGGGTGGGGGGGGGGGGGGTCTGTTTGGTGTATCGACAGCGTCTGAATATCTCCCGTAGAGGACAAGGTGTATTTTATGTTATGTGCCTGATGGCTTCAACGAGTCATCCCTTCATTCGATGTCAAAGTTTATAGTTTCAGAACAGGGGGAATTCCCGTGCTTAGTACTCGGAGACTTCAACCTGTAAACTGCAAATTGAGAAACTGGAAGAGCTTCAAGTGCAATGCACCAGAGTTTCTTGAGCGACTTTCAGCAATGTGGTTTGCATCAACTAGTTGCAGAGCCCACAAGGGGCACACGAATCCTCGACCTTACATTCTTAAATGACGAGAGGTTGATTTTTGATATAGCAGTCGACCAAAACCTGGGTCTTAGTGACCACCATATGGTCAGTTTCAGCATGAATATACCTAAAACGTCATCTGATGGGCAAATTCGAAAATTAAGCTAAAAAAAGTTGGTTACCAAGCTCTATCTGATATTCTGTCTGAAACTGATTGGTGTTCCATGGTTAAATGTTGTGCTTGGCTAAACTTTCATACCATCCTCACAAATTCCTTACACAACTGCAGTACCACCTTGGTATGCACCAGCAGGAAAAAAAATCGTCACCTGAGGTCATGAAGCTGGCAAGAAAAGAACTTCTGGCATGGAAATGCTATAGGGAAAGTAGATCTAAAAATTTGCAAAAATTTAATGATTTTCGAAAGGTGTACTCTATAGCAGTTAAAATCATAAGCTGTCACGTGAAAGAAAACTTTTATCAGAGGGCTCCAATTCAAACCTTTTTCGTTTTTACAGGTCTCAGACTTCCACTAGGCGCCCTATTCCCCCTATTAATGCATGGTTTACTTCGAACGCAATCTTTGATAACAAGCCATGCAACATTGACTGCTGTGCACCACCACTGGCTGGATGTGATTCCCTAGTTTTTACGCCACTTAAGGTCCTCTAAGCCTTATCTGTGTTGAAGCCGAGTCACTGGTGGGTCCCAATGGACTTTCAGCATATTTTTATCGTGAAATCAAATATTTTGCCTACAAACCTTTTAAACTATCATTTGATACAGGAACGTTGCCTGCTGTTTGGTTACAGCCAAAGTAGTGCCAATTTTTAAGAAGGGGAACACCACTGATCCGGGTAACTACCGGCCAATCTCAATAACTTTGATCCCCTGCAGGATAATGGAACGTATTATCAGAGAGATTATGCTCACCTTGGTTGACAAGCGCCAACTGATCAAACCTGACCAATTTGGCTTCATGCCGGGAAGATCAATCATGTTGCAACTTCTCAAATCCTTTGATGTCTGGATAGAGACACTCGACATTGGCCTGTCAACAGGTGTTTTTGTTTTTTTTTTATTTCAAGAAGGCCTTTGATTTGGTGGAACACCGCAGGTTTCTTGTTAAGCGGGAATCTGTGGGGTTCGGGGGCTTACTCTTGCGCTGGATCAGAGCCTTCTTAACTGGGAGAACCCAATACATAGTGGTTAATGACGCCTCTTCACCTCCTGTCGAGGTTATAAACGACCTGTCTTGTGTTTCTGAGACTTGTGAGCAGAGTAAATTTGCTGATGACCTTCTTTGTCATGCACCTATATTAAATTCTGCCAGCACTGACACCCTACAGGGAGAGATAAACGGGATTCTCGACTGGTCAATTGAATGGTAGCTGCAGATTGCACTTACTAAATGCCCTAATTTCCACATTGGATGCTCCAAACCTGAACATACATACTATATTGATTGTCTTAACCTGCCTGCCGTCTCTGAGGTTAAGAGCTTGGGAATTATTGGCAGCTCTACCCTTAAACAATCCACACATTATGACTGTATCCTAAAAGCAGGTTTCGGCAGACTCCATATAAAAATATCAAGATCTGGTGATATCAAGATCCTGGGCTCCACATTTAAAGTTTATGTGAGACCCATCCTGGAGTACGCCAGCTTGGTATGGTCTCTGTGCCTTCTGGGGGACATTGACCACATTGAGTCCATTCAGTACCACTTTACACGATCGTTAACGGGTCTCAAAAAGTACCTGGCTGTTTGGAGCTACGGAAACTGAATACTCTCGAGATGAGACGACTAAAGGCCGATTTGGTGTTGACCTTTAAGATTATTAGGGGGTTTATGCCTGTCGATTCCCTTTTTTCGAGTTACCAACGTTGCATCAAACTTGCGGCCATTCACTCAAACTTGTGAAGCCTCTGACATGGTTGGTTGCTCGCTCTTCCTTATTGCTGTGTGAGTTGTTGCTCCATGGAATGCTCTTCCCTCTGAGCTAGTTCTATCTACATCCATCCATCCACCGGAGCTCTGTCCCATTTTCCCACAAGTAAACAAGGTGGGATCGGCATCAGTGGACCCCGGCTCTACCGTTTCCCTTCACACTATGATGGGTGCGAATAACCATTTATTTATAAAACTGTGTTGGCTGTTATGAATGAGTTTTTTGTTTATTTTAATTAAGGTGCTTGGTTCAGAAGCCAGCAACGGTTTTTTTTCAAAAACTTTCGAGATGGAAGAAACCAGACAGAAGTTCTCCACAGAAGTGGCATAGCCACCTTTACGTGATGCCACATCAGCATCTTTCCAAGACGTAGGGAAGTTACCAGCACGTCGTGATATACACAAAATCAAATATAGAGGGAGAGGGAATGAAGTTGCAGGTTTTTTTTTTAGCAATGTAGGTGATTTCCATTGGAACCAGGACTGGAGTTAAACTTAAGTTCTTGTAGCCTTTTTACAAACCTCATCAATAGAGAAAATGGTTGGAAATTCTGGGTCCTGGAGAGGTTGTTTTGGGGGCAGGAATAGTTAAGATACTTGAAACAATTCCAAAGTTTTTGGTAATTGTCATCAGTAACAACACCATCGTTGGTTTTTATACATGTAGGGGGTTGTGTTTTCTTTTTTGGTTCGATAAACATGTAAAAATGTTTGGGTGAGTATCGACATCCTCAAACATCGACAAACGATGTTCCTTGGCTGGAAACCTCATTAAACGTTTTGACACCAGGCAGATTTGGGAAGCTCTTTTTGAACAGCCTTAGAGCATGAACACCACTCTGGATGCATCAACTATGTGTGCCCACATTCCTAAATATACGCGTTACAATTCTGTTGGGTTAGTTTAGTTTGTTTGTGGACATTTCGCACAGTTGTCCACAAGGCTGTAAACAAGGTCTTCATACTATGAGAATTTTTTTTTTGCCAAGTCTGTGTCACTATTGGTAACTGTTTCTTGCATTTATATAATATTACCTGTTTTTTCACTTTGGCGTATCAGAAATGTGCCTCTCTGGAGTTCAATTGGCATCAGAAGCTTTTGTGCTTCCTTTCTCGTAATTGAACCAAAAAACCAACTATAACGAGAAATACATAAATAATGAACACAAAATTGGCTTTCGAACACTTGGGGGCAATTGCCTTCAAACAACTTAATGACAACTATAAGATTGCATAAAAGCAGGAGTCTATAAAGGGTTTTATTAGGAACCAGGAGTTTTTTCAAGGCCCACACATACAGCATTCAACATGTTACAGCTAGGATTATTCCAGGGTTTGTACTACTTCAATTAAATCGATCTCAAGGGCCTTCACGGGTTTTCAAGTACCAAAAGTCACAAAATCTAAGGTCACTTTGCATAATCACAAAGCTTTTAAACAAACAGGCCAACTAAATGTACTAAATATGTAGAAATGTATCCTAAAGTTAAGTAAGTAAATAAAACATTACTCTTCATTTCGCAAAAGTATATTCAATTTGAAACTATGTATGTATTGAAACAAATCTTCGTCGTAGTATTTACACATTTGGTAGGCTTACGATAATTAAGACAGGTATTTTCAAGGCCTTGCAAATGTCAGAATGAAAAATAAGGAGTCGTGTGCTCTCCAAGCACTGGTATTATGTTGGGAATGATACATTTTCTAACAGCTTGCCTTCTCTGTACAACGCTTGTGAAAAAGCTTTCCATGTGATTGAAATAGCAAGATAATAACACCAACGGAGTGTGCTGGTGGTGTAAAGTGTCAGTAAGTTTCGACTGAAAGCCTTCACTGAGGACCACCGAGCATCATCCTTGAGGGCTCAAATCTTGAACTGTGTAGCTGCACTTTGTTTGGCTCATGCTTGGGCAAGTCTATACATGGCTCTTGTAGTCAAATTGTTCGTTTTGGGTGTTAATTCAGTGCGGCACTGTTAATTTCTACATGCTCTCTTCAAGTAATCCGTGTTCATTGGTAAAACATAACTAATAATTTCGAAGCTTGTAGGTAGCCATTTGAAAATTTACTTCATCGTTTGTGGGAGGGAATGCAGTGGTTGTGGCCAACTGCCTGTCATGCACGGTGCAAGAGTCGCGAGGTATGACATCCATCCCAAAATTCATTATTCTAGACTGTTGTGGAGCGGCGTTTGCGTGGATACCTGGGCAACTCCGCAATTATTATATTTGGACTGCATTGGTGCAACACACGGATAAGATGCCATCAGTCGACTCCCACGATCACTACTGGCTTTTACCTTAATTGAAGAAGTTTCGACAAGTTGAAGAATAATCTTAAATTTATTGAACTACGGAGCAAGAATTGTAGCTACAATGCCAATCGATATCTATGGTAGAAAAGTAGCTCAAGCGTAGGTCGTGTAGAATCACAAACAGTTCATTTGAGTTTCAGAGAACATGTTGGAGTCGTATGTGATGTTATGCCAGTTGAGAAGAATACGGTTTTTGCATTACTAAAATTAATAAACAATCCCAGAGGATTCAAAGCAATTGAAACTGAACCGAATTTATAAACCAATTTCAAACAGTGACACTAACGTCGATGCATATGCCTTCCAGGGTGGGGGCTACAGTTCCTATACGATATAGTTGGAACACATTAAGAAGAAATAAAGACCCAATCGGCCACATCATAGACTAGGCCGACCGCTCGACATTTCTTCGGCCATCCAGGCAGCCTAAGCCACTAAGCCCCGTCAAGCGATCCGAGTCCCGGCAGACTCAAGCATGGCATCCTGCTGCTTCTAGGTTCCATAAGAAAAATGAGGGAAAACGCGAGCTAGGATTCTGCTGGCACATCCGCCGACAGTGGCAATAACAACTGAGCATGTGTGCCTAACCTAACCCTAAGGACAAGAACACAAACCTAGTGTTCTTGACGTCACACATCACTCTCCTGCAGGTCTTCCATCTTGGTAAGACAATTGAATGTGTCATGCCTTAAGGACAAATAATGACGGCCACTACCATAATACTAATTTGTAATGGATATTCAAGATTTGAACGTGCGGCTCAATTTTAAATCTAACCTTTTTATCATGTCTTCTGGTGAGTTAGCATTTAGGAACACTTTACATTATTTTTTTAGACATAATATTTCAGGAGTAGTTGAACCCCAAACCTCCAGAAAACTGCTGGACATGTTTAATTAACAAGTTTTAAAGTCCTATTCAAGTCAGATAAAGAC
The DNA here is from genome assembly GCA_023313725.1 of Lithobius niger. Lineage (NCBI taxonomy): Eukaryota > Metazoa > Arthropoda > Chilopoda > Lithobiomorpha > Lithobiidae > Lithobius > Lithobius niger. Next base: position 67,529 of record JAHWFP010140927.1, on the reverse strand, counting down.
GAGCTAAACATAAATAAATTACCACAGCAATCATCGAGATATCGTAGAACAAGCATTCATTAAAATATTAACACCAGACAAGCTAGATTATCTGATATTTCAAACTTAACGCTAGACTACACAACTCTTAAAAATGAAAGTCAGAAGGATTCATAGCTAACATTGAAGTTTACAGTGAATAAAAGATGTATTACACGAGGGAAAACATTCTTACCCGGTCTACCTAGATGAACCACAGATAGGTCTTGCACAGGTGGGATGGAGATGTTGGTCAGTATAATGGTGCAGCAGATTGTTCACAACAGTTTGTCAGCAAGATGGAGCTCAAGCTGAGTGAACATACTGTATGCCTGAACGTATAATGTATAGTAACACATACTGTATGTGTCATCTGAATAGGATGGGTATTGAAGCATTGGTTGTTGGAGAGTGTCACATTAGCTTGTGACTTAATAAATACATACTATGTATGCACCTATCATTAGCCTTTAGTTTTCAATGTCTGAAGGCTAAAGTTAAAACATCAAACAGGTGCGCATGCAAACTAACAATCTAATCACTAAAATTCGTATTTTTAACACAAGAACAGGCAAACTACTACTAATTCTATTTTTTTATGAACACTGACACCAGTAATGCGAATTACATTGTCAAATACCACTGGGGCTTAGCACAAAATACTCTAGTGCTAGCACTATCGCAGACAGGTTTTGTGCTGCGCCAGTCTGGTAATAAACACTACAGCATCTCATCGCCAATACCAAGTGTAGCACCCGAACTGGCAAAAAAGGAGGCTCAGCAACCTTGTTCATTCAATCTTGTATACGTATGTTCAAGAAGTCGGAATGTTTACCATACAGTGCAAGGAGTGCATATGCAAGGAGACAAATAAGTGTGTAAACTGTAATTAAAAAAATCATTGCTTCAGCAAAAGTGGAAGCTATGTTTGAGTGAAAACATGGCAGTTTCTTTTGCATATGTGAATAAAATAATGAACAAGATTACTACGTTTATTCATGTAACGGAGGGTTATTCTCCGTCTTTCTGCTATTTCGTACACTTGACCACTAAATAAAAAAAATTTAAGCCAAACTGATAGTTACTGATAGAAAAAGAAAATCTTACTCTTCGCTGTCAATGGCGTCTTCTTTTGCAACGTAGGAACTTGGAACGTATCCAGTTTTCTTTGTTCTGGTGTTGGTAACTTTCCACCAATCAGGATCCCTAGCCATCAAAAGTAAAAGAAGAGATAACCTTTTGTTAAATATTGTCAGTCATCTAGGTTAGCTAGGTCATCTAAGTTTTATTTAGAAGCTTAGTGAGAACTGGAAGTGGTGGTGGCATGGTAAAGGTGTAGATGGCAAGATTATAGTCACATCATTAAAAAAAAACACTTAGAAAAATACAACACGAAACGAAAGTTGTAAAAGACCATTTTAAGAGACAAAACTAGAACAGCTCTGTGCTAATCAGCGCCCTGGTAATTAGTTAACAAACTCTACGATTTAAGAAGTGACAAGTTGAAGCTATTAAAATTAAACCCAATACAACACATTCAAGTTGACTTTTGGTCGACTGTTACATGGCTACTACGAAACATTGAAGACATCTGATGACAACACAATATTTATCCAATTCTAAGCTAGTTTCTACTGGATACCACAAATGAGCCAACCTGTTAAGCTTCAGTACCAGGACGTACTCTACAGATATCATTTATTTAAGTCACATGTATTGTACACATAGGTCGGCAACGCGATTCGATCTTTTCTCCTCATGAATCAGAGACAACTGCCCTGACACACGCAGCAGTTCTTGGCTCACTTCTCTCGGGTTCCCACGGACCTCTATTAAGGTTATCAACATAGACAGTAGGAATTTGGATAGCCATCACTGATAATACACGCCGTTTCGGGTTTAGTCGCCTTTTTAAGCGTGATATACGCATTGTTCACTAAAGAAGATTATCAAGTGAAGCTTATTTCAGTTTCAGAACTACTAATGTATTACTACAAGACTTGGATGCCAGCCATTAGATCAGTGAAGGTCTGGTACTGCCAGAGGCATGCATCAGAGCCAGTACTGGTAACATTAGTGATGGTGTGATAAGCGCTTCTCATCTTAACTAAGTATACAAAACTAAATAAGATAAAACCAGGTTATACGAGGTTGCCAACAGAGGTGAAAGTCGGGGAATTTTTTTTTTTTCCAAAACCAACACTTATAAAAACAACGGGCTCGCGATGTGTCTCATCGCCCCCTACTTTGATCTGAGGAAAGAGCTGCTCCCTAATACTGCTTACACACTGGACCCGAACGTAGCAATTGGTGTTTGGGCCCCGACTTGTACACTCAGACAAAACCAGACGCCCGTCCTTCCATTGCTCCTTTCCACACTGAACTCCGACATCTTGTCCAAGGTCCGGACTTTAGTTAATCTTTCTCTCGCTACAACATTTCCGGTACTATTGTTGTTCCTTTCTTCCATCCCTCTCCCGTGCCTTTCTCCTGCTATCCCTTTATCTCGCCATTGCTTAACAGCACTCCAAGAGTCAAAACGTTTCCCTAAACTGCAGACCCACACTTCGAGCCTTTCCACACTGAAACATGGGGTTGGAGTAGGTATTTCAAGTCCCGACTTTGAGCAGTACTTGAAAGTGGGTCGGGGTCGGGTTCGGACCCGAGTTGGAGTCCAGTGTGGAAAGGTCAGGCTCGGACCCAAGCCGGGGTGGGTCTGGACTTTTTTCTTAGTGTGGAAGGAGGTATAATTTTAATCTCGGGTGGCAACATAGTGTTAACCCAGCAGGAAAGGTCTTACCCTAAATAGTTGATGTGTCACCAAATAAAACGGGCAAGCCATTTTTACATCTTTGGCAAAAACCCACCCATCGATGATAGAACTATAGGCTCAGATATGTACGTCAACTGGCAGCGGGAAAAACGTGTTGCAAGTAAATCTTCTGACCTTATTTTCTGTACTTTAAAATGAGTAATGCTGATCCATCTGGGTTCACTATTTAGGCTATTGTGCGTCTGTAATGGTACCGATTTGGTTAAATTATAATAATGGTATCCATTGCCATGCCACGCTAAGCGTCTGCATAATTTGCCTGCTAGTAAACACTGTCCTCGATTCAACCAGAATGTTGGAACAGCCGAGTGAGGATGAGTGGCATGTTACACTGTTAATATTCGTTAAAGTACCAAAGGTCTAATACAGTTTTGGGTTGTGGCAAACAACATTTCAGAGGTCAAATGACTATTTCTTTCAATTGGCTGGCTACAATTTTCCACCACCAACACCTCATTTTCATGCCCATGTTGACACCTTGACTAACCCAGTGAAACTAACCAAAGACACCAGAAGCGAAAATGCTGCTGCTCACCTGGACTGACCTTAAACTGTCAAAACCGAGAGCACTTTCTTACTGCGGCCCAAATGCTTGGCAGTAAGAATTACCTTCCAGTGAAACTTGGACGAATCACTGCTTCAAAAAGACACTTACCACAGCTGCCACGTTAACTGTGGGATTAGATAAACTGTTACAAGACTGGTAACGATTTATGGTGCTTCACTCCTGCCACGTGGGGCTAAAATGACACTGCAGATACTTAGATTCATTCGGGCACTGGGTTAATTCGTAATTTCAGCATAGCCTGCTTTGTGCACAGATGTTTCAGTTTGCAAGCGTAACTTGAACATACATGATGCGAGGTCTCTGTTATGGCCTCTCTGAAAGGTTCTATACGAGAGTAATTTATCCACGGCTGAACTGAATTTATTCATAGTAATGGCTAATTTACGTGGAAACGGTATATAAATTTATGGTGTATAAATTACTGCAGTCCTTTCGAGCTGTGATGAATGATATCCCACAGCTGGACGAAATGTCACCTGTTTTTAACACGGTTTTATTCGAGACCATGACTAAACTGCTTTTTATTGCATTCTAAAAAATGTGTTTCAAATAAATTCCAGAAATTAGTTCATACTCACGTGTCGTCCATCATCACTAAGACATCTCCTTTCTCAATGCTAATATCAACGACATCCATGGCATCGTAGCTGTAAAGCGCCACTATTCGTGTCTGTGATTCTGAAAAGAAACATTGTAGAATAGAATGTTGATAAGTTCAGCTAGCATCTATGCTAATTTACAATAACAAAAGTGAATTAACTTTCTTTGTTGCTTGAGGTGGTATTGAATCACTCAGTAGCTTCCTAATGTACCAAACAGAACGAACCACCAAACGCACCACTGTTGGTGACAGTTCAGCTCATTCCCTACTATAGTCGTGTTGATGTGGCTTGCTTACGTCAACCATCATCAGCAATGAATCTGTTTCCGGTACCTCACGCATGCTCAAAAGCTTCATCACTGGCAACCACCCGCAACCACCTCCCTGAGGTGGTTTGCAATTTGGCATTGCTCGCGCCTGGTTACATCCGTTAGCCTAGCCTGGTCCAATCTTTTAGCCACTTCTGGTCATATTAAAGGTATGACGTAACGAGTGCTCTGTTGAGTTTGCTGATTTTGCTGAGCTGTGATTGCAGTTTCTGAAGGTACTAAACGGCTGACGCAACATTGCTGCGCACGCGCGACGTCACATTTCGAGCCAAACTCTCTCTAACAGTGGTGCGTTCTGTTCGCTCTGTTTGCTGGTTTAGGAAGGTACTGATTGTCAAATCAGTGTGAAGCCACAAACGCATTAATAAAAAGTAGTATTAGTTTCTGTTTAATTAACATTCTAATAAATGTTAAGAGTAATCCTGTTATATTTTAGGGTTACGTAAGGGGGAACCTGGACAGCCAATTGGTCAGCTGAACTGGATACCAGGTTTAAGCCTGGCTTTCTTCCATTCCTATGCATCATGGATACGGTGCTAGAAATGCACTCGTGATCATATCATTTATGGCGTATTCTAGGAATTACTTAGAAAATGTCCCACGACAACCTCAACAGTTAAAAAACCATAGCCTTAGGCAGACTATAACATTCACACATACACAAAACATAGAAGCCAAACAGTTTCGAATATCCACTGGTGGGACACTTGTCGCTGTACTTTCACCAAGTGAAGGAGTAAAATTGTAGGTTTGATGATCACCCAGCCAAATCCATGGCACCAGAAGGCAACAGGGACAATTTAACTAGGTAATTCAAATTGGAAATTCCTGGGATCTTTTACATGCAACAATTAATCGACATGAGCAAGAGGCATCACAGAGCCCTTCTCTTCCCGTAAATGCCAGGGGTGGCTGAAGTCATTATGGAAAACGCCACCTCTTGCCCATTAGAAGATCGTGTAACTATTAGGCTACCTTGCATCATAGTGGACGTTTAAAACATGAAATTAAATAATTACACAATGGAAAGGCAAATGGGTCCAGTCATCATTGAATAAGAGCAGATGCAAACCTGTTACCTTTCTCCGTCTTGATTTACACGACAAACAGGATGATTTATGCAGGTTTTTTACAATAATAAGCATTTTGTACAATAAAAAGAAGATATTTGAGATTAGCAAATTTGAGATTAGCAATTTTAGTGCTATTTCTTGGTACTAGCAGGAACAAAACTGGAGGGGCTCGTTTTATTGGCTCCTGGCACTGGATGCCATTGTTGGCAAAGTTTAAATAACTGCAGTTTAAATAACAGGCATTTTTCAGATGTTGTATTTTAGAATTTTTTTAAATCAAATGTTTGTTCTTTTTAGGAAAAAAATATATGAATATATGCATGCTAGCTAAATCACTTAACACACTTTGCTAACAACGGCATCTAGTGTCAAGAAAAGGTACTAAGATTGGCAACGCAAATTTTTCTTTTTATTGCATAAAATGCTGGACTTATGCAACAGATTTAAGCGCCGGTGCACACGTGCGTTTTTTGAACGCTGCGGCGACGCTGCTGTAACACATCCAATCAATGCACACGTGCGTTTTATTAACGCGCGTTGACGCTGCGGTGCCGCTTCCGTGACGTATGTGCGCGTTCGGTTCCCTAACCTCGTGTACAAAAAATTATAGTTTGAAACCAATGAGACGATGTTGCTTTTTTCGCCTACCTCGTGAACAAAAAATATATTTTAAAACCAATGCGACGAATTTTGGTACATTGATGTACTAATTTAAGACGTACCAGGGGAAAATGTTATACATCCCTTGCAGATTAACTAAAAAATTCGGATAAGTTCTTTAATTACTTCCCAATGAGTCTTCAATCATTTCTGCAGCAACATTTCATATTTCAGGATAGTTCTTTACTCCCCCAATAAACTATTCCATGTCTATTTCTTCGAAATTGGACGCCATTTTCGGTAACGCTTTTGCGGTAAACGGCAGGCGTGTGCACCGCTCAAGTCATCCAAGGTACTCAGAGACGCAATTGCGTTTTTTTAAAGCTGCGGTACCGCCGCGTTGACGGGGGGAATTGCGGCGCAAAACGACCGCACGAGCGGCGGGTGAGCGGCGGGCGGTAACGCAACGTCGACGCCGGTACGTGTGCAGTATCCAACAGCTGGCATGTAAACAAACCGCAAATGCGGTACCGCAGCGGCGACCGCACGTGTGCACCGGAGCTTAATTGTTCTTTTCGTGTTTTAGTGAGTTAAAAAAAGGACCATTATTGTAATAACAAGGGTAAATCCCTTAATTTGCCATGTAAATGTCAGAAACTGCCTGAATGGAGAATTGGGTCCACTACCTTGGAATTCAAAGGTCATAGCTACACTGCTTAGCCACATTCACACAGCTCAAAGAGAGCATGCATAGGCGTAATTTAACACAGACACATAAAGCTATAGTGCCTAGACGTAAACGCTATCTTTCGATTACAAAGGTCATGAGATTAGTTCCTCTGTGTAACATTTAGGTCTAGAAGTAAATCAAAACAAATTTGCATCTGTATTTATTCAATGTTGACCACGCCCATTCAGCTTTTCGCATTGTACTGTTGCTGTAAACATGAATGAATTTAAATAATTTTCCAAAGGATGGAAACACACTTATTTACTGGTCATAATGATCTGTGCTGTTGATCAGTTATTGTTCAACATTAGCAACATTCTATAACTTAAAAAGTGCGACACACAAAAAGAATGCAATTACTATTAAGCTAAGTAATAGTTATATGTTAGAAGCGAGAGGTTATGGATTTTTAACCCATGGATGCGATTACTGGCCCTGCTCGAGTATGCAAGGTTGAGGGCATAGCCCAAGACATTTGCATACGAGAGCAGGGACAATAATAGCATCCGTGGGTTAAAAATCCATAGCCTCTCGCTTCTAACATATAACTGTTTTATACCACGGTTGGGACGTCAAGCCAACTCTTATTAGAACGTGTTTGTGTTTTGTGAAAATTGCTTCGAGAAAACGTTGATCATCAGTATCCTCGATTTGAATGAAGGTCATACCATTTTAGTTTGTGATAGGTGGACGAGTCAATTTCGCTCAAACTTTATGGAGGGAGGGGGGAGGGGAATTATACACAAGCGTCGGTTAGCAATACAAGCGTGGTTTACGCTCGAGCCTCCTCGTGTTTATCGAAGCGTTTATCGTGTTTGGAGCGAATAATTCGATATATGAGACAGCAGGGATAAAGCTGGGACATTCTGGGAAGGTATGTAATTCATTTTGTACGTTTGTAGTTTGAGAATTATTTTAAAAAATACGGTAATAGGGTATCGGTATGGATGAAGGTCATTCCATTTCAGTTTGTGGAGGGAGGGAGTAGGGGGTCGGGAGGTAACTCGAGTGAACAAGCCTAGAGGGCCAGACATGTGAGAGTGTGCAGGGAACGGATTTCGTTCGTACATTTTTATTGCGCTAACGTATTTTTTGGTTATTGGTGTGTGCGTTACCGGTCGCCTGATCCGGAAGTATCAAAAGTGTGGGTTATCAACAAAAGTGTGGGTTATCTGCAAAAGTGTTGGGTAACTTGATAACCCACACTTTTTGCGATGACGCATACTTCCGGTGTTGGTTAACGGGATTTAACCTACGGAAATTTAGCGTGGCGTTGAGTTAGCGTGACGTCACAGCCATGGTATAAATTCTGTTACCTTCTCCTGTTGTGGCACTTTCACATTAATTACAAATTATTTCATTACCACAACATATACGAATGCAATTACTCTTAACACTTCTTAACTTATATTCTCTTACCTTCTTCTGTTATGACACTCCCTCATTTATTACAAATTATTTGATGACCGCAACATGTCGTAAGAATTGAATTATCTATCACTTCTTAAGTTATATTCTCTTACCTCCTCCTGTTGTGATATTCTCACGTTTATTTTGCAAATTCTTTGACGACCACAACAGGTCATAATAATGCAATTACTCTTATCACTTCTTAAATTATATTCTCTGACCTTGTCCTGTTGTGACACTCCCACGTTTTTTTTATTAGAAATTATTTGATGACCACAACATGTCATAAGAATGCAATAATTACTCTTATCACTTCAGTTATATTCTCCTACCTTGTCCTGTTGGGACACTCCCACGTTTTTTTATTATAAATTATTTGATGACAACAACATGTCATAAGAATGCAATAATTACTCTTATCACTTCAGTTATATTCTCTTACCTGGTCCTGGTGTGTCACTCCCACGTTTTTTGCAAATTATTTGCTGACCACAACATGTCATGCACACAGACTGTTCGCAGCAGATCACCGGCCGCCTGCAGCATAATGCTTCGAGTGCAATGGCCAAACAATGTGGTAACTCCCTGTTATTGCAACTAGATCGTGCATCTGGTGATGCTGGGTTTTCTGCAGCTGCCATACTTAGTTAATTAACTAAGTCCTAAAAAGATATTAGTATTAAGTATTTTGACGATAAATGTTTATCACTTAAGATTCTTATCTTCCTTCCAGTTATAAATAAGAAACCACACCCACTTTCCTCCACGAAAAATCAACGAGGAAAATGTTGAGTGTTAACGACTGAGTATTGAAACAGGCCAATGACATTGCACAGTCATTGCCCATAGTTAAACAAGGATAAGGTAGTTTTTAATGAAGAAATAAGAAGCCGATAGGTGCATATTTAAAAACACTAAAAAATGCAACATTGCAGGTCTGAATACGACCACAAGAATTTCAGCAAAGTGGCTAATCAACAAATACAAATTTTTACACTGTGTGTAGCTACCCCACGAATAGAAAAGAGATGCACAAATCTAAAATAAATAAAAAAAATAAACCTAAGTCAGGGTGGAACCTGATAATAGACCAGAGTAACTCCCTAGGAATGCAGGTCGTAAGCATTCTCAGGAAGCTAGGCTTGTCTCCTGTTGTCAGGGTCCACCCTGACTTGAATTCATTTTATTGATGTTCTTATTAAGTGGTTTATCTAAGGTTTAATTTTGTTGATGTTTTTGTCAAGTGGGTTAGCTTAGGTTAATTTTATTGATGTTTTTTGTTAAATGGGTTAGCTAGTCCCAAAGTGTAAAAATATTTGTGCATTGACTTAAACACTGTGCTAAAATTCTTGCTTGATACGGGTCATACATAGACTGAAAACGTTGCAATTGTAGTGTTTTTTAGTGAACATCATATTGGCTTATTTCGCCATCAGTTATTTGATGCTTTTCTTCCTCGTTCAACTGCAGTTTTTGTGCGTTGAAACTGCCCCAAAACTGCAATGTTTGTCAGCTAGGATTAAATTTAATACTCCATTAAAATTTTCCTTTCCACAAAAAAAATCGTCTTAAAATTACTGAAAATACAGTGAAAGAAGAATGTTTTCATAGAAATTCCGTAGTAAGCCTAACTATTTTATTCACTGAACAACGTTTTTCAACTTTACTCTGTAGCTCTAGTTCTTTCTAGAAAATTGTGGAATTATATGATAGGTGATTGTATTCCTAAATTTTACAAGTAAAACACAGGCAATTGGTATCCTAATCAGATAGCATCCCTGACAGCTAGACCTGTTAAAAAAAAATCAGCTTTTTGATAAAGTTGGAAGTTTTGTAAATACGATGTTAAAAACAAATATTAACGAATCATGCATAATCATGTGCACAGTAACACCACATCCAACATTTTGCTACGTACTCTCTACAATGTACAGATTGTTCTTGAACCAAATGTGATTATAGTATGTTCCAAAATATTTTTTATGTCTCCTTGTAATTGAATTGTCTAATTATAAGTTTTGCAAATACTATATTGAAAACATATATTAATGAATCATGCATAATCCTGTACACACTAACATCACCTCCAACATGTGTCTATGTACATTACAATCTAGTGATTGTTCATGAACCGAATTTAATTACAGTATGTTCCAAGACCTCTTAAATCTGTGTCCTATAATTAAATTACCTAATTTAATTTAAATTGGACGTTTTGTAAATACGATGTCGAAAACAAAGTAATATTAATGAATCATGCATAATCCTGTGAACACTAACATCACATCCATCATTTTGCTACGCACACTCCACAATGTAGGATTGTTCATAAACCAAATATAATTACAGTATATTCCAAGATATTTTAAATCTGTGTCCAGATAATTAAATTGCCTAATTTTATTTAAAGTTTGAAGTTTTGTAAATACGATATTGAAAAAAAAACATATATTAATGAATCGTGCATAATCCTCTACACACTAACAACAGGATTCATGAACCAAATTTAATCCCAGTATGTTCCAAGACTTTTTAAATCTGTCGCCTCTTAACTTAACTACTTAATTTAATTTAAAACTTGGAAGTTCGTAAACAAGATATCAAAAATAAATATGTGAATCTTGCATAATGCTATTCCCACTCACATCACACCCCAAAATGGCGGCGTCCATAGTTGAGCACCATAAAATGGCAGCCGGTAAGTTCAGATTCAGTTTCAGATCAGGTTTCGTTTGATAGTGAGCATTTCTTTCAATACTGTGCAAGATATGTGATAATAAAGTATTAGTGAATCATACATAATCATTTGCACACTAACGTTCCATCCAGTATTTTGCTACATATATTCCACAGTGTAGTTAATGATCGTTCATGAACCAAATTACAGTATGTTTCAAGACCTTGTAAGTGTGTTTCATTTTAATTTAATTCCTTCTTCATTTAATTCATGCTGTTCTTCAAAAATGTGAACGAGTTAAGTTAGCCGACATATATCTTAATCTGCTTATTTAGGAAGTACAGAATATATCTTTACTCGACCAGCTATGTTAGGCCCATGCACAGTTTTCAAACATCCTTTTTCCTGCAATGTATGGTGGTTAAAGGGACAAACGAACTGCCTTACCTTCTGCAATTAAAGTGTTTGACTCTTTTCTTCATTCCGATATTCTGGTCTTCATACATTTTCTTACCATTAACCCTGACGCCATTAAGTCAACTCTGTCAGACATTGGGCATTTTAGGCCTAGAAAGATACTCCTCACACCTGACTCTTTCAGAAGATGGGATCTATACGTTATCGAACTATTGATAAGGACTTGTTTGTTTAAAACTTTGGAGGGGTGCCAGTATCATTCATGTTAAAGATAAATTGCATATGATAAGAATGGTTTCAGCTTTATCACAAGTTTTGAATGCCAATACATTTTTGGCAAAGATTTATTTGATAATCTTTCACAATGAACTGTAGGATCTTTTACGTTCATTTGAATCATCAGCAATAACAGCCAGTATTTAATGCATTTTTTTTTTATTTCTATCTGTGATTGTTTTTCTACGCTCCTCAGGGAAATCACTGAGGATTGTTGGTATGACAAACGCAGAGCATCTTCTACCATATGAGTTGCACCATAAGGGCGCTTTTTTTTTTAGCCAGGTATTATTATTTCCGACCTAGATGGTCGTGCGATATTTGTTTGACAGGTTAGATAGAAATAGTTAGAATGGATAGAATTGAATTCATATAGTGTTTTAAATGTGAATAATTCACTTTCGTTAAAGATTTCTTTGGTAGGTTTTCCCCCTAATTGCCATAAAGGGCTCTGGCAGCTTTATTTAACTGTTTTTTATTAATAAAAGTAATAATAATAATAATCTTTATTGCCTTTTTATACTTAAAGTTCGAAGAACTTGCGTGAGAAGCAACATTATACATAGTACACATTACACATATAAACAAAATGTTCAATAGAATAAGTAAATTTACAATTGAAAGTTGTATTATTTAATTTTACATTACAATTTCCATATTTTTCTAAATTTAGATATGCTTTAAATCGGTTTATTTGTAGAGTTCTGATACTTTCATAATTTAGCAGCTCATTTGATAATTTATTAAAAATTTGTGGTATATAGTATTGTTTATTTCTAATTCCATATTTGTTTATCCAATGGGATACCACATATGTTTGTGCCTGTTTTCTAAGACTATTGTTTCTCAAGGTTTCTATTTTTAGATAAATTTGTAAAATAATTTTTATTACTAACATGCTTTGGGCCTATTGTAGACGGAGCGAATATAAATTTATTTAAATTTGTATTTACTCTCATATTAATGACTTTGCAATACTTGCTCATGTTCCTTAAAAATTCTAGATCACCAATGCTTTGGGGGCTATCTAGCAATGTGGCAAATTTCATAGCAGTCTGCTCCACCCAGACTACAAAAGTGCAACCAGCCAACCAATCAACATTTAGCAATTCGGTGTCCGTTAAAGGCTACGTTTCGCCAATTATGGTTTAATTTCTTAGTTTTGTTATTGTCAAAATGTCATTCGTTTTAAAAATTTATTTTGTGCCGAGTACCTTATTTTCGAAAAGTATCTTTACAATTTTATTTTGTTAAGCGTTGTAATCTGTTCATTATACAGGGTGATTCATAAAGTACTGAAAAATAGGCCTATAAAAAGTAGGTTAAAAGACGTAGGCCTATGAAATGCAGGCCTATAAAACGTATGCCTATAATAGACCTAATAAAATGATGATATTCACACGACTAGTCTAAGTTTTGCACAGGGCACCTTAGGTTATTGTACCATTGGATAGCCTTTCATAAATGAATGGAATAGTAGTTCCTGCTCTCCCCCACCTACCAGGAAATAAAATGTGTTCAACAGGTAACACGGCCCCTATACTGTACCCAAGCTACAAGCCTAGTAAGCTCATCTAATATCCTGCCTCATTAACTTTGGGCAACATTTTATTGTGAAACCGGGATTTGAAACCAGTAACCGAAAAGGTTTGCAATTCATTAATATTTCCTACCATACTCATGTATTGCAGTGCATTTGGATTGCCAAACCTAAAACCCTGCAAACCTCTAAACATTTTAGTCAAATTTAATGAATTTCCTGAACTCAGGGTTTGAACCCGTAACTGAAACGTCATGAAATGCGGTGACATTTCCAACCGTATTTACGTATTGTAGTGCATTTGGATTGCCATATCGAAAACCTTGAAAACCTCTAAACAACTGAGTCAAATCTAATGAATATCCTGAACTCAGGTTTGAACACGTAACTAAAAAGGTTTGAATTACGTTGATATTTTCAACCGTAGTGCATTTGTAGCAGTGCAATGTAGGTTGCTTAAGCTAGCCTAATAAACAATGTAACTGCCAGATTGAATGCCGACATTGCTCGGATGTCGGAAATAAACATTTGATATTTCCTGGTTTGGAATGAAAGTAAGCCACATCCACCTTAATTCAACACTACATTTTCGAAGGGTCCTTCTTGTGCTGCAATGGCAAAGCCTTTGATCAAGATTTCGCCAAACTCCCTCAATCATATCCGGTGTAATTGTTTGACAGATCTCAACAATACATTGCCTTAGCTCCTGAACGGTCCCTGGGTGATGTAGTGCTGCGCCTAGCCTGTTCCGCAGATAGCCCCATAGGAAGGAAGAAGTCAGGAGGGGTTAGATCAGGACTTCTGAGTGACCATTCTACTGCTCCTCTTCTCCCAATGCACCTGCCACCAAAGGTCTAATCCAACCACTCCCATACATTGCGTCCAAAGTGGGGAGGAGCCCCATCATACTGATACCGTACGGTATTAAGATGGGCAAGCGGCACTTTCTCCTCGATGAATGGTTGAATCTCGTCCTGGAGCAGCTATAAATACCGTTCAGCATTTAGTGGTCCATCAATGAAGAATGGTCCAATAAACCGTGACCCCACAAACCGGCACCATACATTCGTCCTTCAGTTGTCTAATGTGGGTTTGTGATGCTGTATTCACGTGTGTTCTGTTTGTTAGGTAATACGTGTAATGAAATATGGGCCTCGTCAGTCATTGCCAGTCAGCGAAGAAATGTGGCATTCCCATCAATGGTTTCAACAGCCCATTGTACGAATTGTCATAGTCTTTTGTCGTAGTCCTCCTTATCAAGGTGTTGTGGAATTGCAGAGGTTTGTGGTACCCTTGTTCGTTAAGGATTCTATGGATGCTGTTTGGTTGGTATTAAGATGCTGGGCAAGGTCTCGTGATGTTCGAGGGGTTGCTTCAATAGACTCAATTACAGCAAGCATACTTTATTCATTTGTAGCCGAACGTGGACGACCACATGCTCCCCAGTCGTTTGCCACAGACCCTGTTGCCTTAAATTTCCGCAGCAAATTATTGACTGTGTTGTAACATGGCCTGTCTCTGTCTGGATAGCGAGCGTGAAATTAGTCAATAACTGCTACAATGGTTTGGAAGTTAGCTCCCTCCATGCCACAAAGCAGGACTAGTTCAATCCGCTTCCCAATAGTGTACTTTGGGGACATGTCTCACAGGCCTACAAGTTCCAGCCTAACGTTCAACTTCTATATTCAAAGAAGGTGGCTACGACGGAATTGTAATACTACACGTTCGACCTGACAACACAATTACAAAACGTCCCCGTCAAGTGCAGGTGGCGACCCGCACAAGTAATTCAAGTGATGCATATAGCAAGATTGAACAGATTTGTTTAGATTGAATAAAAGTTTTTGTTTTATGTGCTAATGAAATCAGGTACCCCTGTATAGACTTACATTTTATAGACCTAAGACTTATAGGCCTACATTTTATAGGCCTACATTCACAGGCCTATTTTTCAGTACTTTATGAATCACCCTGTATAGTCTGATGCGAACCCATAAATCTCAATTCCCTATCTCATTATACTTTCTACCCATGATCTATATAATATTTGTTTGCTTTTTATATTTAAAAAATTTTTAACCTGATAAGTTATTGTTAATATGCACATTTATTAAATTCTTCATATGTGTTTTAAAATTCCAATTTGTATCACTTAGTAAACCCAGATACTTTGCTTGTTTCTTAGTTTCTAAAGTATTGCAAGCGTTTTCACATTTTGTTGCCATTTTCATATCCTGTATATAATTGCACTTTTCACTATGCACATACATTTTGGAGTTTTCTCTTGCTATCATGTTAGGTGTTGTTATGTCCATATAAATGTCTTCTCTTCGCTAATGTACATTTCATTTTCAAATAACCGGCAGTTTAATATGTCAAAATCATATTGTAAGTTTTCTAACATTTCTGTTTTATTCTCAATTATTGATAACAAAAACATATCTTCAGCAAATAAGAATAAAAAGCTATTCTCAATACCTCTCTGAATGTCATTTGTAAAAATCAAAAGCAGCAGTGGTCTTAAAATCAACCCTGTAGAACGCCAAAACCAACGTCTAATTTATTACTATTTTGATTTCAGTTTTTTGCTATTGTTTGTCCGTTGCTCAAATAACTCCAGTATGATACTATAAATTTTACCTCGTATTCCCTATTTCTTAATTTATTTAATAAAAATTGTTTATCAAAATTGTTTACGAATAAAAAGTATTTTGTAAGTCCACCAAAATTGAACCTGCATGTTTTCTGCTAATTAATGCTGAATTAAATAATATTAATAATAATAAATTTTATTCCCTGAAGGATGGTAATGCTCGATGTTAATTAAAACATGTGTGAGCAACAAGCAAGGATACACATTCATTTTTAGGTTTTTACAATTGATTACATTTTTGGAATTACTTAATAAATTAAACAAAATGTTTTGCTATCAGCTTACAACACAGTACAGTACATTTACATAGTTTCATCACATATGCTTTTCTATGCAGAAAATTATTTCTTTTCACTCAATAAAAATTTCTTAAGCACTGGTTTAAGTTCATAATAATAATAATAATAATAATAATAATAATTTATTCCACACTTTGCACGAAACCAAGGGGTTTGTATGTGCACATTAACAAAATACAATACATGGTAAAAGTCAGAAGTCAGTGTTACACAAAATTCTCTAAATTATAAACTATTATATTATTATAACTACAATATACAGAATTTCTACAAAACGACTAAAATAAAGACTACAATAAAGACTACAGTGTTAGTACACTAAAGACTATTAAGATTACAATATTAATAAAGCCTTAAACCACGGCTGTGACGTCACGCTAACTCAACGCCACGCTAAATTTCCGTAGGTTAAATCCCGTTAACCGTGAGCGGAAGTGTGCGTCATCGCAAAAAGTGTGGGTTATCGAGTTACCCCACACTTTTACCGATAATCCACACTTTTGTCGATAACTCAACACTTTTGACACTTCCGGATCACGCGATGGGAACGCATACACCACAACCAAAATTATACAGCGTTAAAACCGTAACGCTATGAAAACGTACAAAAGGAATTACTTAACTTGCCGGGATATCCCAAATGAAATCCTTTACCTGCTAACGCTCACATGTCTGGCTGGCCAATTCCAAGTTTATTCCCTCCGTCTAACTCTTCTCTCCCCCCCCCCCCCCCTCCACAACCTAAAATGGAATGACCTTCATTCCTACCGATTCACCTATTAGGGTATTACTGGAGATTTGAAACAGTTCTCAAACTACAAACGAACAAAAAGAATTACTTACCTTGCGAGAATGTCGGCACAATATCCTTCTATCCCTGCTTCATCACATATCGAAGTTTATTCTTTCCGAACAGAGCGAGCGAGCTAGCTTACAAGCTAAACTTTGCGAAACGACGCGTCGTCTAACTCCCACCCACCTTCCAGAAACTTGAGCGTAGCCTACAGTCTGCCTACCTGCCAAAGGAATCGTCCAACACCCACTCCCCCTCCACAAATTAAAATGGAATGACCTTCACTGATTTGACATAAGGTATTACCGTATTTCTTGAAGCAATTTTCACAAACACAAAACGTTTTAATTAAATAAGAATTAGCTTGACGTCCCAACCGTGATTTAAATAAGTTATTGTTTAAAATCGATCGGTTATTGATTTTTAACCAACGGGTGCGATTATTGTCCGGTTCTCGTATGCAAATGGTCTCAGGCTCCGCCCTCGACCTATTTGCATACTCGAGCCGGCCAATAATCGCACCCGTTGGTTAAAAATCGATGACCGCTCGATTTTAACCAATAACTATTACTTATTTTAAAATCCCTTTTTTTATTTCTTTCCTAAAGTTATAATCTAAGTTCCTTAATTCTACTGGCAATTTATTAAATACTTTTGGAATTATGTAGCTCATTGTACGTTTCCCATATGAATTTCTGTATGAAGGCATTCTTAACCAATTATTATTATTTCTTACAGCTCTCACTATAATTTCTTTCCAATCTTTTTTCTTGTAATTTTGCACTATTACAGTAATATCCATTAACATTTCTAAAGTCATGAGTTCATTTTCAGTTAATGTTTCCTTTGTACTCTTTTTAATTCTATTGTTATTAACGAGAATTTTAGCTGCTTTATTTAATACTTTTTGTAAACTTTCAATTAGTCCTTTCGACGTTGTTGCATAAATGGTTAAAGCATACCTCACATTAGACATAATATAAGTTTCATAAATTAATTTCTTAGTGTGAATATCTAAAATATCTCTAATTTTATACAGTAGTGGTATATTTCTTCTAATTTTATTTTTCAAATCCTCAATGTGTTGGTAAAATTTCCAATTCGTATCAATGTCAAGCCCTAAGTATTTTGTTCTATTTACAGTAGTAATTTATTTGCAATCACAATTTCTCATTAAACAATCATTATGGTGTGCTGTAATAGATACTTTACTTATCTCCATATGTGAGGTCTTAATTGGCATAAAACATGTTTTCTCGACGCTGATGCTGAGATCATTATTTTGGAAATAATTGCAAATTTTATTGAAGTCATTTTGTAAATCCTTCACCATATTATTATTTTTTTCATTTATTGATAACATAAAGATATCGTCTGCATAAATTGTTAAATCTGTATTCCGATTGATTTCTTTTAAGTCATTTATGTAAATAACGAATAATAAAGGGCCTAGAATTGAGCCTTGTGGCACTCCATAATCAACATATTCCCAGTTATCCATGATATCACTAATTCTGACACAGCACATTCTATTTGTTAGGTAATTTTCAATGATGTTGGCCATTTTCTCTCTGATTCCATACAAGCTTAGTTTTTCCTTTACTCCTTTATCAAGAGTATCAAACGCTTTCATTAAATCAATTAAGATGGCTCCCACAAATTTACCTTCATTTAAAGCTTTTGTTATATTATTATTTAAAACATTTAATGCGTCAGATGCTCCCTTAAATTTTTGATATCCAAATTGTTTAACATTAATTAATTTAAACTTTTCTAGGAAATTTTGCATTTTATTAACAAAATACCTTTCAACAATTTTATTCAGTACTGGCAGTAGAGCAATTGGTCTATAATTATCAATATCATGTTTTTTACCTTTTTTATAGATAGTTATCAGGACTTGCTTTTTTAAGTTGTTAGGCCAAATTTCTGTATTTATAATTGCAGTAATCAGTTTGACCATGAAAGTACAAGCGTTTTTTGGTGTATGGAGAAAATGTTCAATTTGGAAACCATCATAGCCTGTAGCCTTTTTGCAAACAAAATTATTTATAGAATTCCTGTTATTTCATATTCGGTTGGTGGTGTTATTGACATTGTGTTAACAATATTTAATTTTGATGTGTATAATTTAGTTTTCGTTCTAACTTTATTCCTTTTCACGTTAATTACTTGTTGAATAAAATTTTTTTAGAATTTTTGGCATAAATCTTTTGTCTTTTCTTTTGGAAATGCAGTTTTAATATTCTCTTCAACGCTCTCTTTATTTTTTCCATTACCAATTAGATCACTTAATTTCATCCAAATTTTTTTTACTGTCATTTTTATGACTTCTAAAAAATTCATTATAAAAAAGTTGTTTCGCTTTATTTATTTCAGATTTAACTTGCTGTTTGTAACTTGCATATTTTTTTTTTAGTTCAAAATATAACAAAGATGGATTTTTTTATTTTGCACATTTTTGTCCAAAGCTTGTTTTTTTTCATTTATTAATACCAATAATTCCTTGGTCATCCATTCGTTTTTCCAGGTATGTTTTGCTGGTTTTTTCCTCCAAATTACTTTATTAGTATCGTAAATTTTTGTAATTACTTCTTCAATTTTGTCGTACATAATATTTGGATCTTTAATGTTATCTAAGCAAGTCCAGTCAACATTTTCAAGTTGCTTTTCAATACTTTCATTATTATATTTCTTCCTTTACATTGTCTTTGTTTTGTTTATCTGTTATTTGATGCCACAATTCAAATGCTATGTAATAATGATCAGCTAACTTTTATTTAATGACGAATGCATTACACATATCCCCTGATAACTTTGTGTAAATTATGTCAAGACGTTATTTTCTTAATTATCCAATCTAAATTATTCTCTTGTGGGTGAATTAATTTGCTGACTGTAGCCAAAACTTGCTAGAAGATTTTCAAATTTCTCAATATCATATTTCTCATTTTTATCTTGAGTTTCAATTAATAAGTTGAAATTAAGGTCACCAATGATTATTCTGTTTACCTTGGTATTTTTTTCATCAGAGACTAAATACAGTTTTAGGTCTTTAATAAATTTAGCTCTATTTGATGATGGCATTCTATATATTGACAATACGCTTATATACAAAAGTTATGTCAATCACTTTATTATTATTGAAGGTAATAGTTCTATAATTAACATGCTCAAATTAATTTTTTTTCAAAAAAAAGATTACACCCCCCCCCTCTTTGTTCTTTTCTACAGGTCCCAAACTGTTCATAGCCGTCTAAATGATAAGTTATTAGTTCATCTTTTTTAATAATAACTTCTGTTAGTACCATACAATCCCAGTCAGTTTTACTATTTTCAATATCAACCTTAAACAAATTACAGTTTAATCGACAACTTCTTATGTTCACATGAATACCTTTTAAACTATCTCCTTCACAAAAGTTATCTTTTAGTTCTGTAATATTCTCAACAATTTCATTTATCCACTCTTCACTTTCCTCAATTTTATGGTTGTTGATCGCCATTACTTTGATCTATTTTTTTTGCCAGGTTTTCAAGATCTTCATCATTTTTAATTGTATGTATGTACTTCTCATTGTCATTCTTTTTTAAATGAATCTTACCTTCTTTAACCCAAATGTATTTAAACTCTTGTTTTAGTTGGTTTTTTACCTTCCACAGTAAGGTTTTGTAATATGGCGTCAAATGTTCGTTGACGTAGATTTTTGTGTTGTTTCCATTTTGAAAGATTCGTCCTTTCCTTCCGGTTAGTCATCTGTCTCTGTCTATTCTGCTTCGAAACTGTACAATGATTGTTTCTGGTTTTTGTTTGTTTTTTGTAGGTAGCCTATGTGCTCTTTCTATTTGCACGTCTTTGAAGTTCTCGAGTTGTAAACCCTCAGCCAGTCCGTGTATTGTGTCCCGCATGTCTTCATTTTTTTCTGTGTCAACTCCGTATATCTCGATGTTTTTGGTTCTACTATACTGCTCACTCTCATTTTGGCACTTTTTTATTTCATCAATTTTCACTTTTAGCACTTCTGAGTCTTGTGTTCTTTCTGTCATTTTGCTTATTCTTTCTTCTAGTGTCTTCATTTTCTGTTTCATTGTCTCGTTTTCCTTTTTTATTTTAGCATTTTCCTTCCGTATTTCTTCACATTTTGCTTCCATAAAATTCATTCCCTCGATTATTTTTTCAAGTTTTGCTTCCATCTTGTTCCTTTCGTGACTTTTTTTTTGTAGGTCTTCATCCTCCTCTTGACTCTTTTTTTCATCATCTTCATCATTATCGTCACCAGTTGAGTTTTGTCTTTGCTTCCTACATCTTTTACAAGTCCACTCTTCTTTTTTTTTCCTACCCATGGCCTTTAATGTAGTTACTGCTAGCCCAGTACACTTGTTGTGGTACTTGCCTTTACATACATTGCACACTATAATTTCGCTGTCATTTGTTTGTATCGGATTTTCGCATTCCTGACACCTTGACATTTTGCAATTTATTTATTATGTGCTGGATCTAAGATGGAGTCCGTCAGGAACAAAAATGGCGTCCAAATGCTTCTTTCAGCCTTTCAAATTTGTGCACTCCAGACAAATAAAATTCTATGGTCAAAATGGTTGTAAAACGCAGTGTCACTTCAGATGTTTGGAAGGCTATAATTTCCTTAATAAAAAACTCACTGTTTCACGGTTTGGCTCAAACGAATCCCTGAATGTTGATCATCCTCCTTGTCAGTTGCAATCCGTTAGATGCATAGTCAGTTTCACAAAAAGCAAACTTTCCTTGAGGTCCATTTTCACTTGCTGTGTCCGCCATTGATGATGATAATAATAATAATAATGATTATAATAATAATAATAATAGTTTATTGTTTTACAAGAAAACTTGTGTGAGCATACAATAAGGATAAAATAAATAGTACACAAAAAACACACATACAGTATACAATTCCATTGTTATTTACAATATTAAAACATAACAGTATAAGATAGCTTAGTAATTTTATTTAACAACAAATCCTTTAGCTTCATTTTCAACTCTCTTTTATTATTGTATATTAGCAATTCATTGGGAAGTTTGTTTAAAATGTTTGGAACATAATAATCTCTCCTTCTTGTACCATATTTGTTGTACCACTTTGGAACACTGAATTTGTTATTATTATGCCTTAATCTATTTCTTTTCTCCTCGTTGTATTGCTTGTGAGTATTTTTAAAATAGTTTCTTGTTATGATTTTCTGATCTCTAAGTTTTAATATTGTTAAAATTTTCTTTTCTTGATATAATGTTGATACTTTTTTATTATTGTTTCCAAAAAGTACTTTTACAATTTTATTTTGGATTTTTTGCAGCCTATTTATTATGTAGTCAGTAGCAAAACCAAAAATTTCTAACCCATACCGTATGCGACTCTCTAACAATGCATCATATAGGATTTTCTTATTTTTGTTATCCAGTATATTACAAACCTGATACAATTTCGACAAAGTGCTGCGAAGTTTATTAATTAATTCAGTAATATGTTATTATTATAAATAATAATAATAATAATAATAATAATAAAGGCTTTATTACTTTGTAGAAATACAAAGGCACAAAGTTCGTTAGGAACTTGTTTTTTGTGCAAAGCAAACAGTTTTACGTCATGTGGTAATAATAAGGAACCTAGTGAAATGAAAATAAAGCTATTCACAACTTCAAATTAACATACATTAAAATGCCTTAAAACTACTTAAAATGATTTATTTTAAAATAAAACTAGCTTCCAAAAATTAAAATTAAATTTATTTACAATGAAAAAATGTAATTCTACAAAAATCAGCACTGCAAGTATATAAGATATAAAGGTTTACTACAATGACTCCAGATTTAAAAAAAAAATTATTTGAGGAAATAGCAAGTTTTCAAGAACGCTTTAGCGCAGAAAAACTTCGAAAAGACATAAATGATTCGCTGAACTGGTTAAAAATATAGGGCATATAAAAGTCGTGACACTCAGTCCCATAGCTGTTTATGACTATTGGCAACATTGTTTTACTGTGTCTGTTAGGTCTTTTTAATTTCAGGCATTTATAGCTGGTCTTGTCATCAAAGAATTTTTTCAACACAACAGTATAATCTCGAAGTTACATAACATTAATTATTTTTTTCTTTCTTAAAAATCTCTTTTGTGGACTGATCAAGTCCGTAAAAAAACATTATCTTGACAACCTTCTTTTGCGGACTCTCTAATTTTAGGATAAGATTGCAAGTTGCAAAACCATAAACGTCTATTCCGTCAGTGAAGATCGGAAGCTATCCAAGCATTACAAGAAATTAATTAATTTATTTATTATTGCACAACTTGGGAAAAATCTGTTTCAGTTTAATAATCAGTTTTTGAATGTGTATGTCATGCTTCCAATTTTTAATAATGTTTAGTCAAAGATATTTAACTTCATTAACATCCCTGATATCGAAACATATAGAATTACAATTGCCATCACTTTTGAAATACTCTCTATGAACAGCAATGTTTTTGTATTTCTAATCAAGATATGTGGCGTATGAAATTGTATATAAGGAAATTCTGATTTCATCATCAAGGAATAGTGCATTTACAAGGTAACCACCCAAGTGATTTATAAAAATCTAAAACAACATAGGACCCAATATTGAGCCTTGTGGAATGGCAAACTGACAATCAATAATATTACTATTTTCATTTTAATCTGACACAGCTAGTTCTATTTTAAAATTCCATGTATTTTACCTCGAAGGCCATAATTAATCAATTTCTTCACAAGAATATCTATATCAATTGTTTCGAAAGTTTTTTGTATGTTAACAAGACCACCAGTTACAAATTTTCCTTGATTTGATGCCTTTGAGATCAATCATTAATAAGTTTAAAAGCATCAGTTGCACCTTTTAATTTTTGGCATTTAAATTGTTATTTTATAATGATTTTATTTTTATTACGAAACCTTTCAATTTGAAGAGCAAAGAACTTTTCAATGACTAATTTATTATTGGTAGAAGGCCAGAAGGTCGAGTAAAGTTGAATTTTTAGTCCAGCTGGCCAATTCTCATTGTCATTAACACTGTTAATAAAAAAAAAGAAAATAAAGGAGTTATCATTACTCGTCTTAAAGTATTCAACCATAAAACTGTCAATACTAACAGCATATTTGGATTTCAAATCATGTAAAAATCTTTGAAATCTCGAAAGGTTATGCACTTTTAACAAACATGGTGTGCTCTACACAAGAGTTAGTTACTCTCTTTGTCATCCCATTTTTGTGGTGATTGTATTTCTTTCTTGTTTCTGTAGCTTATGAAACAAAATTATTTGATTAAAATTGTTTTTTGGCTGCCTTTGTATTTTCTTCATGAAACATATTGGACACCTTTGCATCAATGTTTTCTCCTTTATTACCCCTATGTTCTTAAATTTCTGCCGCGTAATTTTTGTCAGTTTCTTGAATGTTATTCAGATTCTTTCTAATCCTGCTGTATTTGATTTACCGTTTTTTCGAGGTCTTGGGGGCATGGATTTAACAATCTGGTGGTCCCAGCATCATAATCTACGCGACGCGCGATGATACGTCGCGGACAGTTAAAGGCCACTGTGGACAAATTTTGGCCGAATTTCAGCCGTTTCAATTTTTAACCAATTTGACATTCCAATACACCATTGTAATCGTCTCGACGAGACCTTTTCATTTGTGGAGTAGCCAGATCAATAGGATAAAGTACTGACAAGTTATTCAATAAAAACCAATAAACATGTGGGTAACTATATGAAAAAAAAAATAGATTAGCTGTAGACAATTTTTTTTCTGACAGTTGGTGTCGCAGACAGTTGCAGAAAGTTCTGCTTCTGGGCTGGTGGTTCTTCACAGTGTCTTCTAATTTATTCATCCTGTCTTTTAGCATGTTATTTGCTTCCATTTCTTCAAATTAGCCATTTATAGAGTTGATAGATTCAAACACTTTTGCAATTTCTGGTTTCAAGGACATTCACTCTAACGTTTTCTTGTGTTGATAGAATAGCAGATATAAGATCATTACCTTGCAGGTTTGATACTGTTGCTCTTTCATGGTCCAATTTATTGTTTCTTTTTCCCCCCATTTAGATGACCGTTTTCTTGTTTTGTTGGTATTTCATCCTTAGGGTCTGACGTGGGGAACCTTTTTTTTTTTACCTCCTCCACACTAGAGACGTTTTCATGCTTGTTTAACTGTTCTAGATTTACCATGCCAAGTTGAGGTTTTAAATCGTGAGCATTCATTGTAATGGTCGAACTAGGATCTCTGTGTTAAATTTTCAACTTTGAGAGCTTATAACTCCATCAAAATTGAAAAATTTTAAACCAAATGTGGAATCTAGCCTTGTCTAGTCAAGGCCTGTCTACAGTCCAAAAATTGTGAAATTCAGTCCAGCTAAACCCGAGATACAGAGAGGGGCCAAATAGACAACTTCTTGTTCTTGGTCTTGTTCTTGGTCTTGTTCTGGGGAAGTACCTTTCGTCTGTCCTCTCTACAGGTCCAACTATTTGTCCTGTAAAGCTGGTTCTTAGCTCATTTTACAGGTATTGCTCCGTAGATGTGCCCTTTCCATAAGGCCTTTTCTAATTGGTCAAGTGGTTCATGGGTTACGGAGCTCTAAACGACCAGATTGATTGTTTTACATTGTTTTAAACATTGTTATTATGCAACAATGCCATTTAGCAAACGCCAGCTGCAAGACATAGACTGAAGATTAAAGGATTTGTTTCTGTTGTTAACATTAGCGATAGCCAGGTTAGTAAGGCCATAGCTATTTACCGAGCTTAAAGGCGGCGCAAGAAAACAAACAACAAATTAATTATAGAGGTGTCACACATACCCAAACCCTCATCCACCACCACACCTATTTATTACAATTCTCAAAGTCACACGGATTAATAAACAAAATCGTATCGTTAAAAGTTCAAAGTAAGGGTCTAAAAGTCAAAACCTGTAAGGAACACGGACAAGTTTTGACTGTAAGGGTCTAGGTGTCAAATTTGGCCAATAAGACGCTGCTAAGCATTAGACCCTTACTACCCGGTGATCATATTAATGACTTAGTACGGAAAGTTGGAAATTAGCCAACAGCGAAAATCATACACTAGAAATAATGTAGTTCAGTATGTCACCTTTATGCACTTACGTTAAATCAGAGTGGCATGGGGATTCGAACCGGCCACCCAATTCGCCCCCAGATCACTTGCATAGCGCCTTAATTTTTCCGTTGCACTCCGATGAAACGTAAGTGCATAAAGGTGGCTTACTGAACTACGTTATTTCTAGTGTACGATTTTCGCTGTTGGCTAATTTCCAATTTTCCTTAATATTATTTCCAGCGATTTATGTCTGTTTATTAATGACTTAGTAACTCAGACAGAATGGGTGTACACGCTTACGCTTGTAGCAGGTTGTCTTGCTTGGAATTGCTGCCACGTTATCAAGACGGAAAAAAATTTCAACCTAAAGCAAAGTAGGAAACCCACACCCCCACTATCATTGGATCATCTCATGGGTCTTTATAGGACAATTTCAGACAGCTGTTCGTCAAAAACCGGGTAGTAAGGGTCTAATGCTTAGCAGCGTCTTATTGGCCAAATTTGACACCTAGACCCTTACAGTCAAAACTTGTCCGTGTTCCTTACAGGTTTTGACTTTTAGACCCTTACTTTTAACTTTTAACGATACGTTTTTGTTTATTATTACTAGCAAAGCATATCGCAAATTCACCTTGAGAACTCAATTTTTGGTTCAATGGCCGCAATAAGTCATCAAATGCGAGTGGTTTAAAAGTTCAACGTTTTTAACTAGATTGAGTGTTGCGTTTATTCATGGTTATAAACCGGAATGAAACTGAATTAAACTTTTTGTGGCCACATTTTCAGTTGTCAAAAGTAAACATCTTCCTCCGAGTCTAATTGCAAAGTCTTTTATCATATACAGGGTGGTCCACAAAATACTGACGACCCCAAATTTTCCAAGTCTAACTTTTCTAGTTAGCACCCCACAGAGGACAGAAATGAAATCTAATGAAAGGGAAGATTTCTGTCCTCTCCTGGTTCTGAGGGGTGCTAACTAGAAAAGTTATACTTAGAACATTTTGGGTCGTTATTTTTTGTGGACCACCCTGTACAAACAGGGCTCAACTTGGTCACGCACTGTTCATAGATCAGATTATCACTTGACAGATATCTGCAGATCTTTGGGAATAGCAAAAAATCCAACCTTTAACAGGAGAAATTAACTGTTTATCCGTTAGGGATGGCCACGATTTTATAATAATAATAAATGAATTTTTTGGCGTAAGTCCCGAAAAGGTACTTACAAGACAAAACTTGCATACGCAAGCCCCCAACAACATACTCCAACTAGGAGGCAAGCAAGGAAAAACAAAAATCTCTGCATAGACCGTGGGCCAGACGGTTTTGTCCGTATACTTTTAGGCACCAAAAAACGTGATGTTTTTCTGAAAGCTTATGGCTTTAGAAGAATTGTCAGCCATGACTGTTTTTGGGGGGTAGCTTTTGGCCGCCATCTTGAAGAAGATTGCTGCTACCAAGCAAATTACTAAAAAAATCTATGTCAACTTTTAATTCGCCGATTTAATTTTTCAGCATGCCAAATTAAACCTATTAGGACAAGGAGTAGTTTTTGTCATATGCTTCATTTCGATAATCGCAACAGTTCACTTGTAAAACGATGAGAAAGCTGTTGTTAAGATTTTGTACAGCGGGTTTTCTAATATAATCCATTAAAAATTCCTTTTTTCAGCGGCTTTTATTTAACAAGAAAAAGTAAATCGGTCTATTAGAAACATAGCTATCATAATTTGAATAAAATTGTATTGGTCTCAAATTGGTTTATGTTGGTAAATGATTATGGCTATGGCTCTTCAACACGAACGAGCGCAAGGCTTATCAGATTACTTAGTAAATCAGCTGAAATCGTTATTTCAGTTTAGTTCCTCGTATTAAATACATAGAGGATTACAGAGGTTATTAGTTAGCAAAACATGCTTACTAATTGACAGATTCCTCCTCCTCCTCTTTGTAATCGTCATCAGCAAATTCCGAATCTGGACTGAGACCTCAGTTATCTTATTCATCTTCAGACTGATTTCTACAAGTTGGTAGAAGACACATTAAAGTAAATTTCATACGCTTTTTATTACACACGCTTGTTGCTTCGTGTTGCTTTGTATGACCAAGACAGTACCTCCAGAACAGACCTGAGAGCTGGATTTCCAGTCATTCATTCGACTATCAATGTATCCTTCTGTTTCTTCCCTCCATGACTATCTGGGCTTGGAATCGCCAGATGTGCACTAACTAAAGGCAATTTTTTTTCAAATGAAAGCTTAATATTTAACATGTCGAACATGTTGCTACAAGCAATCCCTGCAGGGTGGGAGGGTAAGCTTACGCTCTTCTATGGTACTCTTCTTGACGCAGAAAATAGTATAACTTAGTTCTCATTTACATCTGAATTTTCTTTGAGCCATGCATATTTAGTTTAGATTAAGGTTTCAAGATCCAATTGAAGCTGATGAGTTATATTCAAATTCTCACCAAGCTTTTCTGATAATCACTGAATCTGATTGTTAGCTTTCAGAAGCTTTAGCCCAGTACATCTTCCACTACTAGCGAATGCACTTACCGTATCGCATCCAGTGACAGACTGAAACCCTGCTAGTGCATTGCGCACACTGTTTCCAAGCAATAAATGAATTGTAATTATGTTGGTATACTTAAATTGGATTTGTGATCCCTGCTTCCGAAACAGTGGAGCGGATGTAATCCCCTGATTAGCGACGCGCACACACAAAAAAATGCATTACATTTGTGTCGTCGCACCAACAACGTTTCCCTTGTAGTCCTCGCCAGCAGCACGCTTCACATCAAGAAGCATCTAGGATAAACTTTGTAATGAAAGACGTAATATTGCACCCATTTGGACCAATTCTGTGGTCACTCGCAACAGCTGTCAGTGACAATCTCAAAAAGGGCTCTAGTTTATGAGATAGTATAACCCGAAAGCTAGAAAAATTTCATAAGTGCAGGGTGTCAGGTACATCCCTAGGGGACGTCATAAGTAAAATGGCGTCCCAAATGGCGACCAAAAATCAAATTTTTGCTTCTAGCGCCTAAACCAATCATCCGATCAAAAATAAACTGGTTACCAATTATGTTTAGAATAAAATTTGCTTCAGAAAAAGTTCTATTCATATTTTTCGTAAAATTAACCCTTATGGCCGAAATTCGTCATTTTAAGTTCTATTAGGCCATTTATGTATGCTATAGATGGAACAGCGCATTATACTCATTATAATTCCTGAGTTTAAACAGCTGCAATGTTAGTTCTAATTAAGATCCACTAACATAATTGGGCTTAAATGAAAGGTGAAGATGTGTATTTTCCAACAAAGGTAATTAAAACGATTTATTTTAATTAGAAGCTAATTAATTTATCGTTAAAGGCATCCGATTGTTAAAAGATTGATTGTTGAAAGATTGATTGTTGTTGGTCATTGTTGAATACTCTTCTGGCCCCAAAGCAGCAGAAATGAGCAAGCGGATTCTGCAGCAAAAGGGGCCCTTTCTGGCCCTCTCGGAAGGGATCTCAGCCTTGTTCCCTCGGACGCTTTTCCAACTCTGCGTCTGAGGTTACACGCTTTTTGGCAAGCCACGTGGGATGGACAGGACGGCAATAAATTACGAGCTATTAAAGGCACTGTTGAGGAATGGCACTCGGCGTGTCGCCGCAGTCGCCGTGAGGAGGTGGTGTTGGCCCGTTTGCACATTGGTCACACTCGACTTACTCACTGTTTCCTTTTGCGGGGGGGTTGACCCTCCTGAATGTTATTGGTGTCGGCGGCCACTTACGGTCCGGCACTTCCTTGTTGATTGTTGCCATCTTGATGGTTTTCGTCGTCGTTTCCATCTTCCGCATGACATTGTGCGTCAATTGGGCGATAAGTCTGTCCTCCTGTCCGGTGTTTTTCAATTTTTGCAGGAGGTACAGATGTATGACAAGATTTAGATTAGGGGTTTGAATAATATCTCTGTAATGTGTGGTGCAGTGGCAACCCGGACCACTGCACTGTGACTGAGGTTGGCGCTAATGACCAAGCTGTCGACGCGCCATTAAGCCTCATCTCCCCCCTCCCCCAAAGCAGCTCTCTTACTGTTTAGAAATTACAAAGCAAATTTTTAAATGCAAGCAGCAAACTACAAACAGCAAAGAAAGCGGAGCCCGTTTCATTATATCGACAGCGAAAATGATGACGGCCCTAGTATTAATTAGGAGCTAAGCTACGATAGATTTTCTACAGTATAGCGCTGTGCTTTTTGAGCTATTTTACCAACTTCCGTCTTTAATCTGCCATAGTAGCCATTTTAATTCGGATAAACGGACTTAGTTAGGCTTAGATGAAATATTAAGATGTATTTTTTCCGACGAGGATAATGAAAACTATTTATATTAATTAGAACCTAAGCTACGATAGTTTTTAGTTGTCTACGAAAACGGGCATGACCTCATTTTTAGCATTCCTTCCTAATGCCTTTTGATCTAGAGATTAGAGGTTTGGAGCCTTTCAGTTCCGTGACGCATCATTGTGTACATCCTTCTATACAGGGTAGTCCACAAAAAACTGACGACCCACAATTTTCTAAGTACAACTTTTCTAGTTAGCACCCCTCAGAACCAGGTGAAAACAGAAATCGGATCTAATGAAATAAAGAGATTTCTGTTTTCTCCTGGTTCTGAGTAGTGCTAACTAGAAAAGTAAGACTTAAAAAATTGTGGGTCGTCAGTTTTTTGTGGACCACCCTGTATAATGCGCCGAGGCACCCGTTGCTTTATCTTTTTTTCTCTACGCCTTGACCACGTCGGACGTGCCGCTTGTCTCTGTCCTCGACGACCAGTCCATCGTCCTCTGTGGTCGAACTCTCACTGGAACTTCCTCCGCTCTTGGGCACTCTGCCCTCTGCGGTTCTCTTCTCGTGTCTGACCCAGGTATCTTTTCTCTGGAAGTTTTGATGGGCCCACCGTCCATCGGTCCCTCCGTGACCGGATGATCGACTCTAAATATGACCACTACATCTCCCATCCCGTGCGACAGGCTTCTGCGCAAACCTCGTCTTTCTTCTCTTCAAGTGGACCTGCTTCAGGTTAAAGAGGCCTATGCCCGACTTAAGCTCCAAGTGAAGGCTCAGCACCTTTCGTACAAACACAAACATTCCGAACCACCTTGTGTCCCAATGACCTTTCCTCGCAGTCTTCAACCACTCCGGCTCCATCCCTCTCTGTTGAACCTCCTACGGACGAGCTGTCCAAGGAACGAGTCACTTTGACACCATGATCCTCGTTTAGGGCCAAGACACAAAAAAACCACAGAAACGGTCCAATCCTTTCATCATTCCGGCCCTCTCTACCATACTAGGGGATGAACCAGAACGCTCCCTATGCCCCGTCTGTGCCCTCCGTTTCTACCTCAAGAAATCTAAGCCCTTTCGCAGGTCAGTCCCTATTGTTTATACCGTTTACAAATAACTTCGGTGTGACATCTGCCCGAATGATCTCCACTTGGATAAAAACAGTTATCCTCCAGGCCTACCAAGCCCTTTATGTTGACTGCTCTGATCACAATATTCGAGTCACCGCCCGTTAACTTTGGGCCATTCCCATCCTGGGCCCACCGTAATATTTCCATTGCTGACATCCTCAAAGACGCCTCTTGGCGACACCTCTCCATTTTCTCATCTCACTACCTTCGGGATATGGCATCCCAGGTGGAGGGACTATATCACCTATGCCAGGGGTGAGCAACCTTTTAAGCCTCCAGGCCAGACCTACGAAAAAATATTGTTAAAACGGGCCAATACGTTAAATCGTGGGCTATATTCTGGTACTTTTTAAAATTAACAGTTAGGCCCTATAGGCCTATTACACCAAATATGTTTTATTTGTCGAATTCGTTAGTTTGTGCATGGAAGAGTCTAGTTTTTAAACGTGATTTTGGTTAAGACTCAGTTACTGCAGGCCAAACATTTAAAGTCTGGATGACACAACGCGGCCCAGTTACGCAGTTTATTTTAGGTTGTGGCGGGCCGGACTACGGGGTCGGAGGGCCGCATATTGCCTGCGGGCGTGGTGTTGCCCATGCCTGGCCTAGGCCCTTTCGTTGCTGCTCCGTGAATTCTTTAACCCCTTAAGCCATTCGGTATCTCACCTGTCGCATTCAAGACTTATTGATTAATTAAATACGAACCAACCTCCTTCACACTGGACCGATGGCAAAGTTTTTTACTTCCTGGGAACCGGTCCACGACGCCAGGGCCCAGGGTGCCTGTCATATGGCGCAAGCTGCCTTTGACGAGGTCTGTGGAATGCTAAAAATAAGGTAATGTATGTTTTCGTAGGCAACTAAAAACATCAATAATTTAACCCGGCCACGTGGTTAACATTGGTTTTTATTGCCAGTCGAAAACTTACATTACCTGCTTCCTACCCTGCCTCCCCTCTGTCCGCCATATAACATTCAGCAGAGGAATAAAAAGATGCAGCAACGGGCGCCTCTGCGCTATTTAGGGGAGCAATGCTGACAATGATGCGCAGTGGGTCGCGGCACCGGCAGGCTCCAAATCTCTAATCTCTAGATCAAAATACTTTAGAAGGAGCATGCTAAAAATAAGGTAACGTATGTTTTTGATTGGCAATAAAAACTAATTTTAACCAGGTGGCCCTGGTAAATTGATGTTTTTCTGCAGTGTAGCGCTGTAATTTTTGCGCTATTTTACCACAACTTCCGTCTTTAAACTGATGCAGTATCCGTTCTAATTCGGATAAATGAATGTAATTAAGCTTACATGAAAGGTGAAGATGTATATTTTCCGACGTGGGTAATTAAAAAATTTATATTAATTAGAACGGGTACTGCAGCATGCAACAGTTTAAAGATGGAACCTGCGGTATAACGGTGCAAAAAACACAGCCCTACACTGTAGAAAAATTATCGTAGATTAGCTTCTAATTAACATAATTGGTTTTCATTACCCTCGTCGGAAAACATACATCTTAATCTTTTGTCTAAACTTGATTACGTCCATTTATCCGTATTAGAATGGTTACTGCGACGGTTTAAAGATGGAGCATGTGGTAAAATAGAGCAACCAGCACAGCGCTACACTGTAGAAAAACTATTGTAGCTTAGCTTCTAATTAGTATAACTCGTTTTAATAGCCCTTTTTGGAAAATATACGTCTGCATCTTTCATCTAAGCCTAATCACGTCCATTTGTCATGATTAGAGCTGGTTCTCAAGCTGTTTAAAAGTCAGGAATTTTATACACATTATGTATCTGTTGTATGTATAACATGCGTAAACGGCCTGTAGGAACTTGAACACCGAATTTCGGCAAAAAGGATTAATTTTACGAATATTATGAATAGAACCTTTTTTGAAGGAAATTTTATTCTAAACATAATTGGTAACCGGTTAATTTTCAATTGGATGAATGGTTTAGACGCTAGAAGCAAAAAATCGTATTTTGTCGTCGTTTTTTGGACGCCATCTTGGATTTGAGTGCTGTACATGAACATTTTTAGAAATTACAGAGGGCTCCTAGGCTAGCATTTTTTAGTATACCCAAAGGTACCTTCATACCAAATTTGGTGCTTTTATCCGCCAAGTAACGGTAATCTTGAAAAACAGCTGTTAAGCCACCTCACTATAGCATGATTAGGCCTACATTTACATCTAATATTTAGGCCTATAATTTACATTAGCGAAAAAAAAGTTTTAGGAAGGCCAAATTGGCCAAAGTGTGCTGTGTAATTTTTACCTAGCACGTAGAAGGATCAGAAATTGTGTGGAATCTCGCATGTGTTTCCACAAGTGATTTCTGATCCTTCGACGTGCTAGATAAAAATTACATAGCATATACTTTGGCCAATTTGGCCTTCCAATAGTTGATCTCTTAGTTGCTATCTGAACTAACAATTCCGTAGATTACAAGGTTAAGCAGGGACGTGACAGGCCCCCCGAGAGGGCAGGGGCAAACTTTTTCTGGGAACCTTTTTTTTTTTTTTGGTGTTCCATCCTTTTTTTGCCCGTTTTTTGTAGGACTTTAACCATTCCTGCCCCTCTTTTGCACCACTTTCTTCGCCTCTATGGTACTTTTTTGGAGGTTTTTAGGTTCTTTTACAACACCGATCCACCGAAAAGGGCAGTTTTTCAGAAAAAAAGGGGCACTTTGCCACGAGGGCAGGGGCTAGAGCTCCCCCGGGCGGGGGGGGGGCCGGCCCGGTGTGCACGTCCCTGAGGTTAAGTAGATATTGCATCTTGCAACTTTCACACCTATGCAGGGCCCCGGCTGTAGTTGCGGCTACTATCGCCTTTGCTAATGCTTTGCGTGCGAAGCAGCCGGGAGGCAAAAGCAATACGATATGTGTGATTACACACAACCAAAAAACTTTGTAACTGCAACAAACTAAAACAAGTCATAAATTTTAAATATCTTGGTCTTCAAAGTAACGATAACGGGAAATTTTACCAGCACGTTCAGACTTTATCTGCAAGATTAGACCGTGCAAATCTATGCTTTTCATGATTGAAGACTTAATCAATAAAGACGTTAGGAAAAGATTTTTTGAAGCGTGGGTCCTATCGAAATTAAGATACGCTTGTAGTTTCTTTGGGTCTACATCATCACACGGTATCAGTTGACTAAAAAGAAAAACCTAAACAAAACAGTTAAAAGCTCGCTTTGGTAAACAAATGGGAAAACAACTATAATACGCGCGCCGGTTCTTGAGTCCTCTGAAAAATTGTCATCGACTTTTTTTGCCAGCAGCAGTGGAGCTCCCTGCATGTAACCAGCATTGTAGACTGCTCTGCGGGAAAGCCGACCGGCCAGCTGCTGAAATCCGTTCATTGGTAGACTTGTGCTATGCCAGTAGAAGGAAAAATATCTTGTTTTTTTTTATCCCTAACAGACGCGAATGAGGCTTAAAAAAAGGTTTTTCGTGTTGATAAAAAAAAAACGGAATAAACGTTGCTACTGGAGGCGTAAGTGGTTAAGAAAGAATACTTGTTTCTGTTGTTTACTAGAAAAAAAAAATGATTTCGCGAATGATAATCCTTACGAGATTCTTAGGGTATGTTAACACTACGGTTGCGTTGTTTTCAACTCGTATTTCCAAACTGATTACATTGCAACCTGCGGTGTCGTGCCATTGGAAAACGGTGGGGGGGGGGGGGGAACTGCTGACCCCCCCCCCCCCCCCCAGCCTCCGCGGATGGCGAGCCGCCTGGTACCAGCTCTTCCATTTAAAAAGTGTCAATTTGGGTCTTCCAGCTGTCTCAGACTCATTAAAGCGTTCCCCCACGCTCTCCAAGTTCCCTAGTTGTAAAAGACTTTGTCCCCCCCCCCTAATTTTGTGAGTGTACGACGCCCCTGACGGCAACTCGTGTATCTCCATGAAAATTCACAGGCACACAAAATTAAATGAACAACCACTTGAGTTGTTTATTCGTGTCGTTAGTTTTGGGTCTCAGACAAAACTAATCAGAAACAGCCCTACAATTTTGGGAACATTTTTCATATAATTCCTGTTCTCTGAAATTGCAGGTCAAATTGTTGTAATTAACGGTTTTTATTTTGAAAAACTTATTGTTTACTTGTGCGCCTCCAGAATTGTAAATTTTTATAGAGATACGAGGTTGAGGGTGTGTGTGTTTTTTTTTTTTTTAAGCGAAGCTGGTTTTGTAGTTATTTCCTTTTTTCCCCTCAAATCATACAAAATATATTATTGGTGCTCTATACCCAAAACGTGTGGTTAGGTGGGGATTCATTGTGTCTGTGGGGGGGGGGGGGCCTAAATTTAGTATATATGACTTTAAAAAATAAGTGGGAAACGAACGTTTATTCAGCACTACGAGATAAAGCAGGATGTCTGGCTTTTATCACTATTTAGTGGGTCTGAAAATGAACCATATTTGTTCTTTCTCAAAAGACTTTGTTTTGATCAACAGTCAAGCTCGGGGAGATTCTTCCAAACCCAAATTTGTTGTTCTTGCATTCTATTTACGGTGGAATAACTTACTCCAGTGTAATCTGCAGTAGCCTTTAATGAATCCTTCTTAACTTTTCAAGGTACTGTTGGGAATACATCTTGCTGATATAGACGTGCAACGATTAGAATTACTTCCCTGGCTTGACTGTGGTTAGCTTTTCCTTGACGAAGTTTAGAACGTGGCGTGGCCGCCACTTTTTTCAGCTCTGACAGTGCGCCTTGCTACCAGTACAGCTCACTCGATAATTTGCGTTGCATCATGGGAGGACTCAAGAAAGGACGCGACCATTTTAAAGAATTACACCGTGAAAACCAACTGTTTACATTCAAGCAAATATTTAAATTCACTCAAACAACCAAGAACTATTACGATTCCACTTTTTAAAATGAAAACATAAGACCATCAAGAAGAAACAATGCTTGGCTACAAACACCACTTTGAAGGAACTCGTATGTGAGAAGAACTATGGGTTACACTTACACCATTCCATATCAATTCAACGAACTCCCCGCAAACCTTACGAAGTTTAAACATGATATATACATCAAATAAAAAACTTCTGAAAAAAATGGATATTACCGAACTTTAATGCATATTAAACTCCCTGTAATGCATAATCAACCCTCTCCAGTGTCGGTCGCCACTCGCCATTTGGGAAATGGAAATCAGCCGTTGACGACTTGGAACTTAGCGTTACTCGCCAAAATGGCGACAAGCAATAGACAATGACACTGAAAGAGCCATATCTCGGCAACCGTACAAGTTATAGTCGAGTGGTTTGCGGCATTATGCTAAGATTTTTAAGGGCTACGTTACTGCTTTTTTCTGCATTGATACTGGGGTTAAAGAAAATTTTACAATTTCGGAATTGCGTAAATTAAAAAAACCATGCATCGTGCTGGATGTATTTGGTATATGGCGAGTAGAAATTGTGAAACGGCGAGTGCTTTCTATGGTCTACTGGCCACGTGACAACTGATACTGGATTGACATTCGAGAGGGTTATGCATAACGTATGTACCTAAGGACAAACTGTGGACATGGCCTTTTAAGGCTGAATTACGTATTTTTATCTGTATATACTTTATCATTGAATGGTATGTTTTCAATCATCACTGTTTTAATGTTTGGCTTTCCGGAACAAACGAGCCTTCACGGCTTCTTGCCTTGTACAATGTGTAGTAGCGGAAAAAATTATTATTATTATTTATTTATTTGTTTGTTTCAGTATACAACACGGTGCATAAAAGAATGCAAAAACATTTAACAAAACAGTAACTTTACATTCAACCAGTCTGTCTAATTATCAGTTTTTTTTTTTTATCTCTAGCTAACGCTTGCAATTCAGCCATAGCTTCAGCATATGATTTAAAACTTTTTTTTCATTTCGCTAGCTATTTCCTGGAAAGTTGACGCTCTTCCGGAATAAAAAGCTCAGAAGGAAAAAAAAAGGGGGATGAAAGGCGAGAAAGATTGCTACGTCTTCCGAACGGAAATTCGTAAGATTTCTTACACAAGTCACAATCGACACGAGCACGAGGCATCACAGGATCCACTTCTTCCCGAAAAGACAGGGTTGGCTAATGGCAGGATCGAATCCGGGACTTCTGGCAAATGAGTCTATCTGGGCCGCCCCTTGGCGCCCAAGAAACAAACCAAATGCGTGGTGCCGCCGCCCCCCCCCCCCCCCTGCCTGTTTCAAGTAAATAAAAAAAATCACGAATGTAATGACAAGCTAATGACGTCATTCATTGATACCTACGCGAAACGGGGATTCCCACTCAGCTTTGAGTTTGCGACGCGTTGCATGATTGAACCATGCTGTGTTTCATATCGAACAAGTGAGATTTCATGATAATTCTTGCTTGACTATGATCAAAAAAACCTCAATTAATGTAATGAAGAGATGAGATTAAAGGGACATAAATCCTTCCGGTATGTCGTGCGACCCGTTGAGAAAAGCTTTTTGCAACATTGACACAGGTTAGAGTTAATGTCGCAAAATGATCCCCCACGAAAGAAAAAAAAACAAGAAAATGACTGTGTTGGCAACATTTACATATACGTTTGAACTAATGTCGCAAACGTGAGTCATACAGGAAAGCCACCAGGGATGCATGTACCTTTAAGCCATTTTTCGCTGTAACAATCTGAAAATAAATCCAGGTTCAAAATAACTAATTCAACCGAATCAACAAATTATTATACTTTTTTTTCAGTTTTCGCATTTTTCGGGCGCGAGCATCCCCTTAAGAAACAAGACGCAAGTACAATGAAGTGCCTCTGTAATACGTATAACATTTAATTTTTTATTTCAGTTTTCGGTTATCTGATCATTAACCAAAAAAACAATTATCGATTAACGAAGCAAACCAAGTCCAAGCACGTCTCTTTTTGCGGCGTAGTGAAGTGTAACGCCACCCGTTAAAAAATACTTGTGCGCTTTACCACCCACTACCACGGTTACACGGGTAGTAGGGGTTTCCCCGTCCCCCCCCCCCCCCCCCCCCCCCCCCCTCTTCCGTAAGACGGCGTCCGGTGCAAATCAAATTAGACCATAGCACTGACTTGAGCGCCACACACCGGATGAGACACTGTCGCGAGACGTATTTAGGCGTATCACGAAAACAAAACGAAACTTCTTCTAGTTACGTCTGGTGGGGTCTCTCCACCAGATACGACATTTGGTCTCGCAACGTTTCGTCGCGCTACATTTTTGTCTAATTTGACTTGCGGCCACCCTTACTGCGGTCCTGGTCTTACTAACCATCAAGCCACCTTGTCCCACAACAAAATTCTGTATCTTTGTTTCAATATTTCTTAAGCCTTCCCCCAACCCCCACCACATTTTTAACCTTACTTAACTTTATCGTATGGTACAAATAGAAGCTTTGGTCATGACAAACGAATTTGCACTCGATTTTATAATCCTGACATATCCTGACTAAAAGATTACGAACATTCTAAAATGGAATTAATATCAGAATTCATACCTATGGTCACCTTTCTTGCTGAGCAGAAGACTAGTGGTTCAGCTGCTGGCGCCAATTTAAGGGAGAAACCAAGTTATTTTTTAGCTCTCTTACCTGATTTTCTTTAATTCGACAAATCTGTCTTTCCTGTTATTTTCGGCCCCCTTGTTAAGAAAGGTCCGTGCTGTCGGACGGCCTTGCTGAAGGGTGCGTCTCTCTCTTATAGTGCAATCAAAGAATGTAGTCCTTCGATAGGTGACTGAACTGAATGGGGGAGGGTTGGGGAGAGGGGTCTTGCCTGGGGATTTTAATCCCCATCCAGGATACTTGTACATTTTAGCCTGAGGCAAGTTTATGGGGTCTACAACACTTTAACGGTATTTGTAGTTACGAAAAGGGGAGGGGGGGGGGAATCTAAGAAAAACGTCAGTGGGGGGAACACGAAAAAAAAAATACCAAGGAAAAATAAAAGCCACGGAAAAAACTTGAGAATAAAACTCTGAAGAAAAACGTCAGAAGAAATAACAGCCACGTGGTGGGGAAAGGGCGATGCACTGGGGCAAAAAGCTTCAGGAAGAAAAAAACGAATATGAAAGTTGTTTTCAAGTGAATTTGGACCTTGACATGCTGAAATTCGCACTAAGGCAGGGACCTAACCTAGAACAACAAAATAAAACAACAATTACAAAACGACAAAACTACTTTTTTTACTTAACGTTTTTACATTTAGGTTTGTCCCCGGCTTTTTTCCCCAGTGGCTTTTATTTTTCCCACAGACGGAAAATATAAAATCGCCTCCCAATTTCAGGATGGTGGCCGTTAGGGAATAATAGTGACGATAGCATATTGACTGTTTCACTTGGTATCAACTATTTTGTCTCATTTCTAAAGTTGAAGGAAATCTGACAATAATACACATAATTTTAAAATGGCCCTAATTTCAAGATGGCGGCCATTACAGATTAACAGCGACGATGGTGCGTTCGTTGTTTCATTTGATATCGACTATTAGCTGGCTCGTCTATGTGCAAAATCTGAAAGAAATCGAAATTTGTCCCAGTGGCATATGTATACATAGATCCACCCAAAACCAAAACTGGTATAAGAGAAACCGCCAAGTTTCAAAAAAGGGTCGGCCTTTCAAAGTAGTGATATCATTCAACCAGGGAAAGGCCGCCAAGGTTAGTCCTGTTAGCCAAGTTAATTGCACCTACTAATAGTTCGAAAGTTAAATGAAAACTAGAACATTGCTACTGGCGGTAGCAATCTTCAAGTTTTCATTTAACGCCCAAAGTATTATTAGATGCGATTAACTTGGCTAACAGGTTTAACCTTGGCGGCCTTTCCCTGGTTGAGTGATATCACTACTTTGAAAGGTCGGCCCTTTTTTGAAACTTGGCGGTTTCTCTTGTACCAGTTTGGGTTTTGGGTGGACATCACAATCACAACTTTCAGAGAACTGTGAATGAAGAAAAGATCAGACGGTGTAATCATCATCTGTACCTTTTTTGTCTGGAGAAATTGTATGTCTATAAATTTTCTCATTCATAATTTTCATCTTTGTCATTGCCCAATTAGCCGTTACGTCCGCGAAATTGACACAGTTTGACGCCGATTTTTGTTCGCTTCGTTCACTCAATCAGCGCATCCCTCCTCACTTGGCCCTACCTCGGTTAACGTTAATCATTCAATCACTTAGTTACCATGGTGTTCACGAACACATAATTGTCCCTTTTATCGCCGTGGGGCAGATAATTTAGTTTGGATTCGTGTACCGTAACAAAAAAACCGACCTAACCTTTGCAATAAAAGATACTCCAGCTCTTAGTGAACCATTCTGTGTTTTTATTGAGGCCTGAGCGTAATGTTATGCGCCCCAAACCTAAAAGAAATACACCACCCATTTGCAACAACAATGAATTCTGACAATCAGGTACTGAAACGAAGCGTGTAACACGTCTTAAGCATGTCATAATCTACTGTTGGATGACAATACAAACAATGGTTACAACAATAATTTTGCAATTACGAGCCACTTCAGGGCCACGTGCTTCTAGCTGCAACCCCCATTTTAGAAAAAGGCACTTCCCCATATGACGCTTTATATACCTGCCTGCCGGAATTTAGATCTGGCAACTTTCCCTAATCAGATGTAGACGTGTCGTTAATACCCTATGTGAATTAATATGGGAGCTTGCGGACTAACTAGTTACTAGTCACACTAATTCAACGTTATTGAGGACACTTTTTCTCCATGAAGAACGCGTTCCCATATTTTCGTATTGACGTTTTCTTCCGTTACTGGACTCACTCAAGACACCTGATTCAAACGATTTCCAAACATTTCTACCGCATGGGGAATTTACACCAGTATGCTGAAATCGGGTATAAGTTGGTTTCAGTTAAAAGACAGTCTGCTATTGCGGCCGCATTTTTTCATCAACAATTATTTTTTAACAACCGGATGTCTACAATCGGACGATCTACTGTTACTTGGCGGCGCTGATTGAACGCTTGTGTGTCTATACCACGCGCCATGGCTGTTTGCTGTGACGTGCATATCACGTGACTGTTTCGTGCATATCACGAAACAGCCATTGCGCATGGTTTAGAAACACTACATTCATCTGGAGATGGTAGGATGCCTATCTACACCTAACAGTGGGAGTAATTATAGACGCTATGGTGTAAGGTTCGTATCTACACTTAATGT
The DNA here is from genome assembly GCA_023313725.1 of Lithobius niger. Lineage (NCBI taxonomy): Eukaryota > Metazoa > Arthropoda > Chilopoda > Lithobiomorpha > Lithobiidae > Lithobius > Lithobius niger. Next base: position 25,937 of record JAHWFP010140927.1, on the reverse strand, counting down.
GAAGCACCATTCCTGCTCGGAACATTAGGAACTGCTCCTGCACAGAAGTCTATTCAGCACCTATCAATGCATTAACGTTTTTCAAGTAGGATTTGTTAGCTGCTAACAGGAATTTTATCTACACCATTATTAGGGAGCGTTTACAAATTACGCAATACCTGGAAGGGGGAGTGGGTTGAACAAATGTGTTACCATCTGTTATTTTTGGGCGGTGTCGTAACTGACTAATTTCACAAAATTATTTTTCGCTGAAGTCTTTTTGTACTTTTTAACTGAATTCTTTTCGCGCCTAAACTATTTTTCTAACATCTGTTTACGACTTAAGTTTTATTTCAAAATCACTGGTCATTACGACTCTAGGCACTAATTTATAGCTTATAAAAACGAATTCAACCAAAAAAAAAAACTATAGAATTGGTTGGTAGGATGGGGTGGTGAGAAAATATGCGTGTTTTCAGGTGGGGGGATGGGGTCTAGCCAATGGTCTTGCATTGCAGGGAAAAAAAGTGGTACGTATGTCGTAGTGTTCCACCACAAAGACACTTGACGATTGGACCGATGTCAATGGAGCGAGCCGAGTGACTTGCCTAGAGTCCCCTTCAGTTTACACATGCTTACAGACTAAGACCTTCCATAAGCAGCCACTGCTATGAACTGTGTAAACTATGAACATAAACAAATTGACAAATTGGAGCTATGAACTAAGATCATTACTACTGTGAGGTCCAACCAATACCCTGATGAGAGCTCCACTACGTTACAAAATACTAGAAGATTAATGCCGCACGAACTAAGTCCTCAAACTAAGCGAGGCAACCCCTTTAAAGTGGCACTATCACTGATTGAAAGCAGACGAAATCTGGCAACATCTAGCGCTATCCAGTACTATCTAGCATTTGCTTGCACCAAGCGAAGGAATGCACAATGGCGTTTCTTTTAACGAAACAAACAACTTACGAACTCCGTAATTACTGAGTAAAAATTTGATACTTCCTCGTGCACCTGGGAGCGAGTTATTAAGGTTAACAATATCAGTGCAGCTAGATGGCGCCACGGTATTTTCGTTCGCTTTTCAATCGGTGATAGTGCCACTTTAACAATCTATGAACTGAGTAAAAGACAAAAGACCCCCCCCCCCTCCTTGTTGCTGTGAACCATGAACTAAGACCTCAAACCATTGAGGCATATTGCCACAAAACCCCATTCTTCTGTTTGCTGCCATACCATTGATTCAAACCCGTGAACTATGAAGTTAATCAAGGCTGCAGTACAAATCTCCCAATCCAATTTTATCAAGAGCTAACAATGCCAACTAAGCCCTTCTCGAACAAAGGAAGGCCCCCACACGAACCGTGAAAATAAAAGGAAGACCGTGCGCAACTAACCAACAAGTGTGCAGCAAGGCATGTTGCTGCAGTACAGACTAAAGGTCACTAAGCCAAAACAGAGTGAGCCCCTTACCGACGGTGAGCCGCATACCCACCACAATGCGTCCCCTGTGCTTCGTGTATTCACGTCATAAACTTTAGAAAAACTGTCACCTTGATGCTAAATGTATTTGGCCAATGTGATGACAAAACCAATCAATCTACCCCAAAAAACGGTGCATTTAAACCCAAAACGGTGCAATGTGAACCAAATTCGACATTAGATTCAAAATTGGGCTAATTCGGCTACCTCCAGTATGTCTACCAGAGTGAACAACCTTAGAGTGTCTGCAGAGAGTGATTAAAGATCCTCAATGCATAAAGTTGTAGAAAATCCTCCACAATAATTAAATTGAATTGATTCAAAACCATTTCGTCAGAATTAGACTACCATTCGAATTTAAAGACGCTGACGTGCTGCTCGCACACAGACTCCAATGTTGATCTTCACTTCTTAAAGACGCTCAAGAAATATGAATTATTACCTCCTCTCGAGAGAGGAGAGGGGTTTAAACTGTTTAGCACACTTTATATCCAACTAAGATTTGGTAGCTTTACTAAAAACCGAACTACTGAAAATTTATGTGTACCGGTGTGTACACATTTGTGCATTAAAGACCAAAGGAAATGAAATTTGCGAAATCCCCACTCTGAACAATGACAAAAAAATATAATTGCGTACTTAACATCAAAATATTTCTCTGGGTGGATAGACTAAGTAAATGAACATCCACGTCACTGCTAAGTACTTTTGACCGGGCTTTTGACACGCGCAAGTTACGGAACTCTGCAACCAGCGTTAAAAATTAAGAGACAGGGTCCACAGTGCTAATTGGCATGTTTGCGGAAATCCATGGAACGTTAGAATAAACCTTAACAGGTTCCACAAAAATCCATAAAACTGAACTTTCCCAGCAGAAATCTAAAAAGGTAGAAGAATTCCTACGTTTTAGTGTATTATTGTATTTTTTCATGTTTTAATTATAAACAGTGTTTTTTATTGATATGTCTCCTTAAAAGAGTAGTTTGAATCCAAAAGTAAGATATTTGCAATCCAGGTAAAATTATTTGGTGATTTAAGAAGTCAAGTTACAAAAATTAATAAAGTGAGATAAAACCGAATTTACAGGTGTTACGTTTGCTTCACCCAATATTAAAGAGTACAAAAGTCGTTATGGAAATTTTAACAGTTTAAAGATACTCCCCCCCCTCCCCCTCACTAGTTGCCAACTAAACTAAAAGAATGATAAAAGTATAGAAAAAGCAAGAAAAAAGATAAAACTTGAAATTTTAAGACAAAATTTGTAATGCTTACCCCACTCTCTCTCGATAACTACAGGATTGCAACCAAGATCTTTTAAGGAATTAACTTTGTGCAGTTGTGTACCACCAATAGAGGATTCACAAACCAATCTTGAGGGGAAGATTCGTGGCTCCTAGCTCCTTCACCTATAGGTGCTAACGTTGTCAGGGGTATGGCCATGCTGGCAAACTATGTCATTCTCCATATCTAAAGTTCTCTTACTATAGGAATCTCAATACAAGATGTGTCAATGAAGAAAGCCTACATACACTACATACTTTGTAAATCAATGAAGAAAGAACACATCTTTGAAAATTTTCTGGAACAGTTTTAAATCAACTTTATCCTTTCGTCAATAAGGCACGCTTTCCTTAAATTTGGGTGCGAACTCGTCTTAAAAGGAATCCTGCTCCATGTAGTCTCAATAAACATAAGAAAGACTTACTTTCAAATTAGGAGGGGAGGGGAGGAGGGTTAAGCTTTTTAGGGTCTTGAAGGAGGGGATGGGTCATAACAACTTTGGGAGTCACATGTTCGTATCATCTGCCCACTCCCTTCTCCGTTACCCATCCAATAAGTAATGAATCGACACTTAATTTCGCATATATGAGAATCAAAATGACCACCTACATAATAATTCTGGATCCCGGCTGAGCTGATAAGAAAAAAGGTAAAAGGCCAGACAATCACTTTAATCGCTTTTCATTGTTTTTCTGCACGTGTAATGTCTTTGCTACGGTACCTAACAATTCCTGGTGCACGTGCTAAGGATTGAAAACTATCGTCCAAACCGTTGATTGTTGATGGGTAAAATAAAATTCATTTAGTTGGTTTGGATTGGTTATTTGTAGCATTGTACTTAGGAGCGTACGGTTTAGGTCAAGGCTTCTGGGAAATAAATGAATGAATGAAAATTGGCAGCTGGAAACGATGCTATGGCTTATTTAATTCCCAGATGAAGGCATTCAGAGCTGAGCTACGGGAAAACACGTCCAGGCTGCATTGTGCCCCGGAACGATGCTTGAGCATGCCAATTTTTAAAACTGTGCATCCAGTGATTTGAGCCATATGGGATGCGCTGATTGAGTGAGCGAAGCGAACGAAACAGCGTTTGCCAGCCAGTGTGCAGCACAAATTGGATTGAAGAAACTTAATTCCGTGAAAGCGTTTCTTAGCCAGTGTGCGCGAAAATGGGAATGAAGAAACTTAATTCAGTGAAACATCCAGAATATTGGAAATGGTGCACCTAACACCAGCCGTGCGTAGCACGGGTTTCCTCTAGTAAATCCATAATGCCCAGAATCGAAGAACCAATAATTCTTGCTAGCATATATGCTGAAAATTCGTCGTGGATACAGGCTGACACCAGCACGAGAAGCTCCCTATGCCTTGCTTCGCTCCGCATGTTGCTAAAACCCTGAACATAACGTTCTGTGGCGTATCCCATAATTTGGTGGATTATTAATTACTATTCTTGATTTGGGAGGTTGAACGTACTCTAGAAAAACGTGTACTGTCATCTTTTTCAGTCAATGACCATGTCAAAAGCCTTCATCACTACATGAACATTATTTGTCCGAAGCCTGCAAGTAAATACCCACTTTTTACAAAAGTAAAATAATTTTATTAACAATATACAACAATTTTACAACAGGGCTGAAAGTTTCACATTAGATTATGAATTGACTTTAACAAAACTGCAAACATTCTTAATTCACGCAGGTTTATTAAAATAAACTGGTGGTTTAAAATCTATTGCTTTGGTTAGAAATTACCAATTACACACATATCATTAATATAATGTCACCATCACCTGTTTCAGTTCTGAAGGTCTCAACTAGAATTCCGCAAATAACAATGCAATAGTCAGTTAAATAAAACCCTGATTAGAAAGACATGACCCATGAATTATCGCACCTGTGTCATCGCTATTGTTTAAAAAACTCCCAACAGAATTTCACTATTCTGTCTTCATTCTCCTTATGGCTCAATTTAATTAGACATAATCCAAAATAAAATGCAGTTTCAGTTTCGTTAGCTTTACCAAATCCTACAAAGTGGTGAGTAGCCATGTTGTAACTTTATCTTTGGATTGCATCCCTGTAACAACGTCAACTGGGATAGGAACTGCTGGTCTCGTAGTGTGGCTCCAGACACTGCTAAAATTCAACACTACCATGCGTAATTCACCAAAACACCTTTAGTAGGTGTTGTCTACCACCCCGTGTAAGAACTGGTCAGAAAGCAAGCCCTCCAGCTTCTTAGTCGGTCTTGATTTGAAGAAACGCAGCTCCTTCATTTATTGTCGTTTCAGTGCTACTGCTTTGAGTTGTGTTTTGCTGTGATCAACCAAACGCAGACTGGCATGTCTAGAGGACAGTCTGAGAGTTGGTAGAGGCCAGAATCCAGTCGGGATTTATCAACCCCCACTCTCGTGAACTGATGAATACCACTGTGATAGGTCTTTGCGGAGTGGTATTTGAGTGGTATTTGGCACATATACTTGTTAGGTAAAAAACTACAAATTGTGATTTTTAATGTAGGTTCTTCCTGAAAACAGTCATAGCCGCTCATTCAACAACTGGACATGTGATGTTGTCAACCAGAAGGAGGGATGGAATGAGGGGATGAAACATGGGGAACGAAGTGGCATCAGAATAAGCAACAATCCATGAAAACGAAGCTGGAATGGCGCATCTTTAACTTTGTAAATCGTTAGGCTTGTTCAAATGTGTGCTAAATTATCTGTCCGTTTAATAATCCTTGTACTGCAATTAGCATCCTATTGTCACTTCACAGATCACCGCCACAGAAAACGGATTAACGTTAGTTTTAGTGAATAAGTCTCCTTAAATTTTGTTCGTATTGCGTCCTGTTCACTACAAATTCGTCCAAGGTAAAATACAAAGCTTCAAAATTAGGACGTTGATCTGGGATGGAATTCCAGCAGTCCAGCATGATGTTGTACAAGTTGTCGGGGCATTCGTAGTGATTTGTATTCGGTTTTGGATGTCTGTATCCTTGTGCCACCTTTTGTTGCACTAGTCCTAGAGGCATACCTAAAAAAGGAAATGTGTATTTTAGTTACTCTGCTCAATTTCTAAAAAAAATGAGGGCTCTTAAACCATTGATCCCCAGGTCCATGTACAGAGTGGTTTTTTTTTAAGTCCCTTGTATACAAGCTCTTATCCTGTTAAAACACGTTTCCACTACACAAAATCCATGCATCGGAAGGCATTGCATGAGGCTGTCGTGGAAACCGGCCAGTTACCTGGGTGAGTGCACTCGAAACGTGATGGGTAACCACGTTTCACTTTGTTGCTGCGGTAATGCAACGGAGGCAAGAGGACCCTTGCAGTCAAAACAGCTAACTACAATTTTGGTGAGGAATTATAATCCGTGCGTACATCAACGATATGTACGTCGACATACGTGCATGTGCAAGACTAGCCAAGGTGCCAAAGCAAGCATAGTGGAATCAGCACTGCTTGGGTGCTTTCTCCTCTTCCCTTACCTGGCTGAGGAAAGCCAGGACAAAGATTTGTTTTAGTGGAAACGGAAGCATTACCTAACAGTCCAAGCCCTTGATGAATCACTGTGCCGTTCTCGTGTTGCTAGGAAACAATCACAAAGCTACGTTTCACAATTCTACTCAATCTCATTTCTCACTACACCGCATCCTTGTGTTACCCTACCGTTCTGTGGGTAGGTCTAACGTGAGAACGTAATAGGAATGCAGTTGCTGGCCAAGGTAAGGTAAAACCTAGTTGCCACTACAAACTATCCTCACCTTACCCTGCCTTTTAGACAGATGGCGAAGGCAGGAGAGCCCTGTGGCGATGGCGTTTCCTGTACACATCCTTTGCCATTTCTTATTCGTCCTGCACATGCGCACATACTCACCTTGGTACCAGTTCAGCATGCCACATAATTGTCTTTGTAGCCTGAGGGTCTATTGCTAAGCAATGGAGATCAGACCAGGTAGGGCTAAGAAAGTCAAACCGTTTCCATTGCAACTGCTCCATTCCCTCACAAATTCCAAGTTCCGTATTCCTTACCCTACCTCACCCAGGTCGGAACTGCCTCCCCACTGTACCATGAGGGTAGACCTACTTCTAGAAAGGATTCCGTGTATGGAAACTAGGTTTAAGGTAAGGTAGGGTAGGTAAAGAAAAACGGCAATAATGACAAAAGCAAAAATCCTACCGGAAAGGAAGATGTAGCAACGATATGTCGACTGTGTGAGCACAAGACGAAGCGTAGGAAAGAACCTGGTTTCCCGCCAAAGCGTGGTGAGGGGAAAACCCTTTCCAGCAGCACAGGCACATCGTGTCATGTGGCGTGTCCACAAAGCATACTTGTCAAGGAAACCGAACGGTGGTGAGTCGCAGCAGGGTGGCCACCACTGTAGAACTGCAGGTAGGCAAAGGGGAAGGTACAAAGGGCCATGTAATGGGACCCCACATTCTAGTGTATAGCAGCGGAAAAAAGATCATGCGTCGATTGTGGATGCAAAGAAATAGGACGAGCGAATGAACAGGGGGTGTTGTCGAGACAAAGGGCAGGGTGATAACTGTAAAGGTTCCATAGAGAACGCTTGGAACGGGGAGTCCCAGAGGACCGTGAAAGATCCAGGGAAAGGAGGACGGGTGCGCTCCTTACTCCGCCTTCTTCCTTTGTCTTTGTTGAGTGCCTATTCCATTTGTTGGCATGTGAAACAAGGACATTAAGAAAAAGACAAAGGGTACAGTAACAACGAAGGATAAAAACGGCCGAAGGGGAAAGGTGCCACTTGGAGACTTGAGTCAGATGAAGGAGCAAGAACGGTTCGAGAAGCAAGCCGCCACCGAAGTGCAGGACGAGCTGGGGCTTGACGACGTGAAATCTGGAAGGAACGGAATGTGCTGTTCAATAAGTCCCAAACCTGATCTTCGGAGAAGGCCCTACTAGTGAAGTAGGACGTAGGACGATGTAATAACGACTGGCCCTGGGATGCAAGGCCGAACGAAAGGCGGCCATGGCGACGAGGAGGCGCTGCTTGTGAAATCCTGGATGAGCGCCTGGTGGGAAGTTGATCGGGAGCAGCGGACGAAGGATCAGGCTGAGAGAAAGACAAAGGTGTAGAGCTTCGTTCAATCGAGCTCGAGGAGGTAGGCAGACAGGACACCTAAGCAGTATTCAGTGCAAAAGGCCCGTCCAAAGGCCCCAAAGGTGCCAGAGCCGAACAGCAAGAAGCAGGCGGGTGAGAGATTCCTGACAAAGGATCCAACAAACGAAGGAGTGCTGTCAGCCAGTGAAACTACCGGTTAAGGGGCCAGGATGTCCTTCTGAAGTGGTCAAGACGAAACAGGTTCCACAAGGCAGGAGAAAACCCCAGCTCTTTTCGTGAAGATGTATTGACCGAAGGTCCAAATCTGTGATCCAATGGTGTTCAGCACGTAGCGCGCAGCGCTGAAGCAGACAAAGGATGAAGAGAGATCGGGGAGAGCGATCACATACTGTGGAAGCTAGATAAGAAAGATGAAACCCACTCCTAAGCCGACACTTTTATAAGGAGGAGTGCGTCGCGCATGCGCATACTGAAGCTACCGACCTGGAGATAGCATTACAAGAAGGAATATTATAAATTGCAGGTAATGTTTATTTTTGTCGGCATACAGAAACGTTAAAATACCAGGGTCATCTGCTTGATTTTTGTTTCTATTGCCTAAACGAAAATATCATTACATGCCTTTTATGTGTTTCCTTCCTCAGATGTGATCTACCCCTAGCGAAACTTGTTGGCTTCCCTTCACGATGCAGGCCCCCCTGTAAAAGTGCCAGCCTCAGACCTTTCTATCCTCTCGGTCGTAACCATGATGATTCAGAGGGGAGGCTGGGCGGGTAGAGGTAGTGTATATTTTCGTTAACGCAACAGAAAAAAAATCAACCAGAAATTAACCTGGTAATTTAAGGTTTCTATACGCCGATGAAAATTTGCATTACATGCCTTTTGTGCATTATAACAGACCTCAACACCTATGGCGGTGGGACCTTGGTAACGGTTACCCGAGCAACGAGCTGGCTGCCCCAGAATAAACGGACTCGGCAAACCTTTAGCAATCCAAGGTCTAGGTAAGCCAAAAATGCGACCAAAATTTTGACCTGACAATGTGGACCTGTGGAGCGACCATCACAGCAAAGCTGCTGTTGTTCAAAGCAGGGAACGGACTAAAGGGTCGTGTGGTGAATGTTGTTGGCAGAACGACCGAGATTCGTCTAGCGTTTTGTCTTCTTCTTCGTCCTGTTCTTCCCCTCTGGTCTTCTTTATTTGTCTTCATTTCAACGTTAAAACGTTATTCATGTTTTTTTTTGGTCAGGTTATGGTGATGGCCAACGTGGATGCTTATAGTTTCAGGGGCTAAGGTAAAAGCAGGTTTAGCTTGCAGTTTTAGCTGCAATAAAGACTGTTAGCTCAAATTATCTCATGGAATTGTGAGGATGGTTTGAGACACAAGTAGCAGTCGTTGTCTAGCTTGGAGAAGATCGGCGACCAAGCATAGAGAGGCGTAAGGACGACCATCGTGGCTGTCGTGGCGTCCGAAGACGCCTGGAGGTTGTAAGACCTAGGCATGGTCGTGGGCCAAACCCGTTTTTTTTTCTTCTTCTCACGTTCCGGCCTCGTTAAGAGTTTGTTCAAGGGAAACGACCACAAACTCGAGCGACGTATCGTGCCTAGATTTCTAATAGGTTCGTGAGCACTGGTGACAGGGACACATGGTTGCCATTCTACAATGCTCAAGTTTCATAAATGATTTGAGAGTACAAGATACAAAAGAACAATGATGAACTGATTGGAACGAAAAGTTGAAGCACTAGAACTGGTCGGAGGTGTAGGAGAGGACCAGTGTGTTTATTAATCTGAGGAGCTGGAACTGCAGTGTTACTGAAACTGCTGGCGTATACTACAACAGTGTTATGTTTGTCATATTTTTTTTTTTTCTTGGAAGAGGATTGGCAACTGTTGACTGGTTGACTGGTGGTAGTCCCCGCAGGTTATGGCTTGTCTGGTAGTAGCCTGCATAAATACCAATTTTTATCTAAGAAGTCTTTATGGGCGATCAAGCCAAGGGATATCAAAAGAGGTCGTTAAGCAACTCTAAAGCTTGTTGCATTTTGGGGTTGGTCATGAAGTGCAGTTGCTGTTTGCAATTAGTTGAGATGCAAGGTAGTAGTGTGGATCCAACTCCTCAGCCTGGAGAATGATTGACAGAGAAAGGAGAAGAGAGGGAACCGTTTTAAAGGAGGGCCCGGAACCCTAGGACTACGCCTTTCGCTTGACTGCGGCACATGGCACGGGGTAATTGTCTCGTTATGTGGTCCGAGCACTGAGCGATCCTGAGAACCACTGGGACGAAAAGTGGTGCATCGTCGGACTGTCTTACACTATATGCGCTGAGATTGTCGAAGGGACGTGAAGATGCTGATGACAACCAAGAATGCATCATCTCTTGCACATGGTTTGGTGACTGTATGGAGCGTGAATCGGATTGCGGACGCATTGAGTTGTCATTCGACGAGGAGATCACTGGATGTTGTAGTTTTCTTAATCTGTGGTGGCACAGAGGATTCTTGGGATGATGTGTCGTGTGGAGAGGGCTAAGCAATGGCTGACGAAATCCGGGATCCAGAAGGGACGGGACGACCGCCTTGAGTAATTTAGGGGAACGGCCATATGAGGCCTGACGGATCTTTGATCTGGCGCAATTGTGGATGAGCCAGGGTAGAGTTGGTGGTCATGGTGAAAGCCAGCTAACTTTCTCTTTCACTAGAATTAGTTCAGTTTTGAAATGGGTCACTCATTGTCGTAGATTATCCACTTCCGAGGCTAGTGTCTAGTTGGAGGCTCGAAGGAAGTCCACAGTTGAAGAGAGATCCGTGTTCACTGCGTGAAGGTTGTTGTAGTCTGCAGAAAAGGACCGTGCTGTGGCTATCAGCTAGGTGATCTTGACTTCTAGGTGAGCTAGATCGTTTGGGGAAAGTTCTAGTCCACGTTTAATAGCAGCTCTTAATGTTTTCGACGAAGGAAAGGGGGCACCTGGGGTGAAGGAAAGATTCTGGGGAAGTATGCACAGTTGAATCGGGGCCGTTTCAGTGTCCAATTGATTACGGTCAATCGTGGGAGGAGCATTGTTGTCTGGACCAGTGGTAGGTGGATAAGCCCCTTGTGTGGCGAGTGGAGTGTGCGTCATTTTACATATGGGCCCTCGATTCTTTGTTGATATCCCGATGGAGGCCCGTGGGGTAAGAGTAACTCCCGAGTGGTCGTCGAGGAAAAAAGCAGTCGCTCAGAGTTGCAGACAGGGCTTGAACCTCGCTGCAACGCAGACATCCGGCAAGCGCGATTAAGAACACAGTCTTCCTTGTGAGGTAACTGAGTGCACAGGAGGACAGAGGTTCATAGGGTGCGCAGAGTAAGGATGTAAGTACGAGGGACAAATCCCAGTCCGGGAAGAGTCATCTAACTACTGGACGTTCCATTTCGAAAGATTTCAAGAGAGCAGACATACAGAAAATGTCAAGAAGGGGAAGGCTGCCCACGGCTCGAAAAACTGTGTTCAGGGCGGAACGGTAAATTAGAATAGTGGAACCGCAAAGTGCCTCGCTAAATAGATAAACTAGGAAGCTTAGAAGATCAGGAACAGTGGGACTGATTAAGTTAACCTGCTGTGCGAGTCACCAATGAAACCATCGTTACCAGTGGCTGTCGTAGATTTTATTGGTAGAGGCTGTGACTGCTCCGAAATCGATGCGAGAGGCCTGTTGTGTAAAAATTCCTGTTGCTTCGAGTAATCAAACGATAGAAGCCACCCATGTAGCCAGAGTGACTGGGGTAGTTGATGGAACACGGTCCCCCGGCGTTAAGAAAGGAGAGACGGGGACACCGGGAGGAGTCGACCAGGAGATGCAGGAGCAGAGGGAACCATACAGCCGACGGCCAGTTCGGACCTTTGACGAGAAAAGGCCAGGAGACTGGGAGATTTTGCGAAGCACCTGAGGCAGGAGTTTCGAAGGAGGGAATAGGTAACCGAAGAGATGGGCCCAATCGAGAGTTAGGATATCCACTGCCCAAGCTTGATTGTCGGGGACTGGGCTGACGATCTGGAGAAGTCTGGCATTGAACCTCATGGCAAAGACCTCGTGATCTACTATGGGACAGCCCTATAGGGAGAAGAGGCTCTCGTATACAGACATCTTGAACATCCATTCCCCTGACGGTGGTGACCGTCGGGACAAGTAGTCCGTGACCATGTTGCGGTTGCCCGGTATATGCAGGAATAGGAAGACAGTATTGAGCGATCGACAGAGATGGAATATCTCCGATGTTATGTTGTGGAGAATAAGACCAACTGCCGCCGCCTTTCTGTAGATATGCTACTGCAGTGGTGTTGTCGGAACTACTGATTTGGTGATGCCGTGTTGAAAATGCCGGAGTCCGAGAAAGACCGCACATAGCTTCAGAAGGTTGATGTGGTCCTCGGCGACCACATTCCTGCTACAACACGGTCGCCGACATGAGTCCCCCGCCACCCGTATCGCGAGACATCTGTGAAGAGATGAAGGTGGGCAGATGGCTCATGAAGGGTGGCTCATGAGGTGAAGAACATCCATCCACCAGAGCCAGAGGAGAATAGTAAATGGGAAGGTTGCTGTGAGACGACGGTGAAGAGGAGTGACGCAGGCCCACTCGTCTATCCGAAAATGGTGTAAAGGTCGAACCATCCAGCGTCCGTAAGAAACTAGGAGGGTGAGGAAGTTCAGGGTACCGACAAGAGAATTGAGGACGTGAAGAGTGTAGGTTGATTGATTCAAAAAGACATTAATCCGGTCCCGGACTGCGACAAACCTGTCGGGGGACAGCATGACAGTCGCACGAAGAAGATCAAAATGTACTCCTAGAAACAGGAAGGACTGAGATGGTGTTAGCCGTAACTTGGGAAGGTTGATGCCAAAGCCCAAGTGGTGGAGTCGTAATGTGAAGACTTTGTTAAGGAGTAGTTGTCTGGCGTTGTGATAAGGAAGAAGCTAATCGTCTAAATAGGTGTCCACACAGATTTGATGCTGATGTAAGTAGGCGAGTACAGGCTTGAGGACCGTGGTGAATACACGCGGAGCCGCATTGAGTCTGAAAGGAAGCCACATAAACTCGTAAATGGTGCCATAGTAAATAAAGCGGAAGAGGTGCTGGACAGCGGTGTGAAGGGGTATATGAAGATAGGTGTCCGCAAGATCTGGAGAAATCGTCCAGTCCTCCAGTAATAGTGGCATTTGGGTGGTTTCTATTGTTTCCATTTGAAAGTGAGGTGCCGATGAAACGATTGAGAGGTTGAAGATTGAAAATAAGACGGTAGTCTCCCGTCTTCTTTGGACAAAGGAAAATTAAACTGTAGAACCCCAGTCAGTCCGGATTGGAAGCGACACGGATCGTATGTTTTGCGATCAGTTCCGAAATTTCAGCAGAAAGGTGCACCGTCGGTACCGGTAACCAGAGAACAAGGGGGCGACCGTAATGGAGGTGGAGAAAGGAAGGTAGGGTGGCAACCGTGAGAAATAATGTTGAGGACCGCTGGATCCCGAGTGATATTCTGCCACACCGGGAGAAAGTGCTGAAGTTGCCCCTGCCCCCCCCCCCCCCCCACTGGGAAGGGGTGGGGACAGTCAGTAGACGTGGGTCGGCGCCGGGGACCGGAGAAGACGTGTTGGTGACGTCTGTCCGGCGTTGTGCTTCGGTCATACGAGTGCCCGCGCCAACGTCCCATGGCTTTGGAAGGAAAAGGTTGACAGGCCTGTCGCATTGGGGAGTAACGATGGTCCTCGGTGTAGATCGTTTGCGGTTCGCCCAACTGTGCGTCGGCTGAAGGTCGGGGACCGAGTTGTTTCGGACGATGACTGAGTTTTGGTTGTAGCTTTGGTTTGCATGTTATGTCTAGGTGCGGTGCCAACTTAGGGATGAGACCGCAAACAGTATGTCGGACTCATGCAAAGGTTGGTTCCGAAGGATGCGTCGGGTGGAATCATGAAGATTGGGCGCAGTGTTGAGAATGACTTCTCGAAGCAGCAACATCCAGTTGAAGCGGGCGCGCGTTAACCAGTTCATGGAATGGTAAGTAGCAAAGCAGGCCTTGCGAAAGACTGGCTGTTTATTAGGGCCACATCCCGTGTATGTTCTAGCGGGGGATCCATACAAAGTTTTTCACATAGGGCATTAGCCGCAGTGTTCAAAACGTCTGCCTGAGACGCAGCTCGGAGGCCCAGGCGGAGCAGACGGTGATTGTCGCGCAGGACCGAAGAGAGGACCGTGACTTTGCATGGTAGGAACAGGGAGGTACTGAAATCCATCAATGAATCTGCTGTTCGGACTGAGGGTAGGTACCGAACGCTTTTGGATTGGCGATGCCCTCACCGGTGGGTCGAAAAAAGACGGTTTCGCCACCCAGGAGAGGCAGCGGTGGGTCCGTGTCTAATTCACGAGGAGTACCGTTACCAAGAAGTGAGCCCCCAGTACGCAGGAGGGTAGTAAGCAGAGTGGTGGACTGTCCAAGGACTGGGTGCTGTCGTGGAAGCCGGTCACAAAGGCCGAAACCAAATCCTGTAGACACACCTCTATTTCTGCTAGGTTCGGGGGTGCCCGGTGATGGTTTATAGAAAAAACAGTCAAGAATATTTTCGACTGTCTTGGCCAATTCTGGAAGAGGAATTTCCGAAGGGGCGGGTTCACCGGGGAAATCTTGAGCGAAATGTGCGTGCCGAGATGGTGAGGCGACCGAGGGAGCCGGTATGCTGGCAACCTAAGCAGAATTGTCGGAGTCAGGAGGCAGCGGGTGAGAAGGCCGAGGGGCTGGTCGAAAGACAGGTGGGGCGGCCTGAGAGGGGCCGGCACCGTCTTGAACAAGGATGGGCTTCTTGAGAGTTGAGGCGACCCAACCGTCAGTCTCTTCGGACAGAACGGTCAGTTGCTTGCGCTTGAAAAAACGGACAGCTGAATCCATGAGCGCATGCACTGTTTCCTTAGAGAGGCAGCCATCATGTTGGGTGACGGGCTGCGGCCTGGAGGTCGAGGAGGCTCGGGTGGAACGAGAGGACCGATCAAGGGGATCGTCTGGGCGACGAAGCGCCTGCTTAGCGGCGGTCCATCGAGCCTTGACCTGAAGTGTCAAACGGGTGTACCGTTCCTAAGCGGTAAGTAGTTCTTGTTGGAGACCGGGAAGGTGAGAGGCTGGTTGCAGTTGTCCACAATGCAGCGGAAAAGTGGTGACCGTGTCTTAGTAAAGGCCGTTGGCGTTGGATCCACGAAGGTACCGGCTTCAGGGGACAGGGCGCAAGCTGCTGAATTTGTAGAGAACACAGGCAACGGTGGTTCCACGAGGGAGGACTCTTGAGACCGGGTACAAAGAGGCAGTCTGGTCCAATGGTTCCCGAGGCGTATTCTTGGCTCTCGGCATGGTGGGACCGCAAGACAAGACCAGCACGTCCAACATCATCGGTAGCTAGAGAAGAAAAGATGAATCTACGGCCGTCGACTCGGCTTATATACCATGGAGGCTGCGCAGATCCGATGCGCGGTAGGTATCGACACTGGCTATATATATTAGGTAATGTACATTTTCATGGCATAGAAATTTAAATTTGTGATGTGACCAAATTTTCTAATCCTAATAATGGTAATACAGACACAAGAAAAACGTTAAGAATGAATGAAATTATTTCATTGAAATAAATTTATAGGTAAACTCCCAAGAAGACTGATTTGATTTTTGTAGTTTTCGTTTATTTCTGTCATTGGTTATAAGGTCTCCTGCTGTTGAAAACGTTTAAGAACAGAAGGGCGCTCCGCAACTGAAACAGGAGAGTGATCTGGGAGTGCGTCCATGATTCAAGCAGCGTGTGGCAGCATGCCGCAAACCAAGCGAATATTCCGAGGGGAGGGTGGGGGAGAATCCAAAACAAAATCTGTGTCAACTTGGCATAGATGATGAACACATTCACAAACTGCCAGCGGGAGTTTATTTAATAAAATAATAAAATTTACTCGATCGATTGCTGAGCACTAAATTGTTCATATAGGACCTACTGCATGGATTTGCAACACTTTTTTGGATAGAACAAATCAAACATTACTTCTCGACACAGAAGTCACACCAGCAAATGGTTGCTTTTGGAAAGAACTTGGATCATTCGATTGTTAAAGACAGAAATTATGGTTATTTTCAGAACCAAAATACTGCACCAGTATTCTTGCAAATTTATGGTATTTTCAATGTATTTTGTCCTACTTGCACGTTACTCAAGATCATTTGTTTTTTACAACTGGAACATCTGTTAATGTAATGCCAATGTTTTTTGTGTCTTGTTCAGTGTGCGGAACTGCCCAGAGGTCTGATTTTCTGTGGGCCGGGCCCCCAACATCTTTCTGTGGGAATAGAATACTTAGCCCTCATGGACAAGTACAAAATTTTCTTTGTTTTTTTGTGAACTCTTCTTGCCAGTTACTAGTAACCGTGGGATACGGCCCTTGCCATCAGGGCCCTTCGTAAGCGAAGGAATGTGTGCAACTAAACACTTATTTCGCAGTTTTATTTTTTAACATGGGCCCCCTAAAAGTACGGTCCCAGGAATAGAACCCACACTTGCTCCCCTGTCTGGTCGGCCCCAATCCAGGTGGCTAAATGCTGTGAGCGCTTCAGAGTCGCACAGCAGTTAGAAATTAGAATGAAGCTTAAGAGATGTAAGCCTTGTAATGTAGGGCTAACTTAAAAAGCACACGATGCTGGCTAGAGAGAAGACTCTTTTTGTATTTAAAAGGAAAGAACGTTTGCTGTTCAGTACAGTACTGCTAAGTGAAGCTCGCCGAACGGATAGAGACCAACTGATGTTACGGCACATTGCTGGGAGCTGTACGTTATGTTGATGGCAAATTTTATCCAACAGAGGTGCACCGCCACCAATGTGCAGCACATATATTTTGAGAAGTAGCCAGCGAGATGCACAACGCAAATACAAAAATTGTGATATTTCGAGACTGCGATGTCTTGTTGTCAAGCACGACCAAGTAGCACATGCCACAGTCAAGAACACATAAAAACATGCAACATGTTAATACCGGTAGCTTATGTGTTTGTTCTTAAACTGCGGCGTGTGCTAGTTAGTTGTGCTTGACAAGTTGACAGTGAGACATATTGTCTCAAAATTTCACGTTATTCTGTTTGAATTGTGCACATCACTGGCTACTGTAGTACTTTTTCCCAATTTGATTTGGTGCTTTTTAAGACTGTACCAATCAGGTGCCCAATATCTGTGGTATCGGATTGGTAACTTTCGCTGAAATATCGATAACTCGAGAACTGTTAGAGATTAAGACCTGCAGTTTGAGGCCTTTTGCGCAGGAAATCAATGAGTACCTACCTTGTTATGTTTCAACTGTTAGTAGTTACTATTTTAAAATTAGTTTATTTTAATTTTGGTATAGATGAAGCCTTAGTTGCTTTTACTCTGTAATTGCAGCAGATGCAGAGCAGCTTCAAGTGATAACCTGCAATACACGAGATTCTCGATACACCAAATCTCCGAATAAGAACTTTTCCTCTATACAGAACACTTTTTAACAATTTGGTTGGCCACCTTCTGTTGATATTGTGAAAACCCCTCTATGAAAAGAACCTATGTGTAAGGAACTGCGCCATATAAATAACTCTTTTCCAGTCTTGTAAAGGTTTTTCCACATACTGAAAATCATCCTTTTACGGAATTAATTTACAAAATATTGTGTCGACCAAAAAAAATCAATAAATTTATCAGACGACGAAAATGGCAAACCTGTACCACAGCCCAAAATTGAAACCTGTTTCACCAAGCAATGTAAAGCTAAATTAAACTCCATTTTTAATTTACTGATTGTACTGAGAATACAGTTTGTATAAACTGTAGTTCATACAAACTGTAGTTTATACAAACTGTATTCTCATTACAATCACAAATCGGATGGAATTGGATTTTATAAGTCAGGTTTTTACACTCTGTATAAGGAACTTTGAAATCATTCACTCACAGTTCGCTGTAAATGAACCTTCTACATTAAGAACTCTATGTATAAAAAAACATTTTTTGGCACACTAGCTTGTTCGTTATAAAGAGGCCTACTATACCATTTTTGCCCAGCACACGTGCAGCAGCTTTGAGAGATACCTGTTTACCGTGGCTTCGCAAAGCATGACCAAGCCATCCAGCATAGGTGTGGTTAAAAAAAAAATTCCATACAGGCCTGAATATAATTGGTATTTTCTATTGCCGCCGAACATATACATATACGTTACCTATTTGTTAGCATTCTTGTCTTCGAATGCTCTTTCCGTAGAGAAGTCAAGTGAATCGACGGCCATCTCCGTAACCCTAGTGCGCACGCGCCAATGTACCCGTCCTATATAAGCACCGAGGCGCGACCGTGCTTTATCTTTCGTCCCTAGGCATCCATAGTGTGTGGACACCTTTTGTTCTTTCCCGCCTTGCAAGTCTTTGACGCCTTGGATCTAGCCTGTCGCCTAGCATTTCGTTAACTAGTAATCGTTACGTCTTACTAAAAACATTGTTAATAGAATTACTGTGAAATTAAAATTCAACTGTCAAATGGCTTATTTCCTCCATGATCGCTTAACTTCACAAAGAAGACACTCTCACAGTCTTGCTAATTTTCAACAGTACCCCTAACTGTCTTCATCAGACCCTCTAAAGTTCAATTTAGGTCTTTGGTCACATCCTTGCTTGTTGTCAGTTGCTTGGATTTGAATTTGGCAGTTATCACAGCCTCCAGTATTTGCAAGGCATGGCCTACATTGTGGCCTCCCATACTTGCAAGGCATAGGGCCAATCTGGCCTCTGTTGATTCTCCACTTGTGCACCAACCTCTCTCCTAAGTCTTTTCCTACTAAGTGTCCCCCGTTGGGGTGTGATGGACCCTGGATATTCATGAGGGGGATCCCATTCTTTTCATGGTGTTGGATGGCTATAGATTCGAGGCAACGAAGATGATTGTCCCGTGCCGTGCCGTTCCGTTAGAAACGCTTACCCATTCTAATTCGGCACTGTGAAATTAAGCGATCATGGAGATCGTTACGTCTTCAGCGACAATGTTAGCTTGGACCAAGGGTACCTCGAAGAATAAAGCTGTGTCATGAAAGGCCACTCCGCCTGCCAATCTGTCACCGGTCCCGTCTGTCATCGGCCTTTTGTCTCCACACCAGGATTACATTGGGCCATTCGGCGGCTTATTGTCGTTCGCAGGCGCACCTGTCGCCTACTAAATTCCAGCCATATCTGTCGCCCGCACTTTCATCGGTTCCCACTGGCCCAACGGGCAACACTGTCACGTCGTCTCCCATTTCATGCGGTCAGGTTGTGGCCATTATCTCGGACATTCAAGTTCTCCAAATGAGCTTCACAGAGTCCAGGAAGCCTCTTCCAAGTTGAAACGACAGCTCAAGTCCCGACGTGATGAAGGAGCTCCTGTCCAGCCGACCGTTCCTTCTCGACTGTCATCTTTCGCGACTGGCTGTCGCCATTCCCTCGCCGTCATTGCAGCTCTCCTTGTCTGTCGACCCTTGTCACCTGTCATTTTTCACTGACGGTTGTTTGCAACTCTTCTACACTGTCATCCTTCATCCCTGTAACGTAACTGAAGACAGCCATCTGAATTCCTGTGCTGCTTATCGTTCTTCGCTGCATGTTGCACCTGCCATCCTTCGCTCCTATCTCTTTGCGTTGCTCGTCGCCCTTCGTTGCCTACCGATTGCAGTTCTTATGGGCTGTTTTCCCGCACTCGTGCCGGGTTTGCATGCACTCCCGCATGTCCTTCGCAAGCAAAAATCTCTCAACCCTCGCTGCCTGTCGCTGGCCGTCGTCGTATCTCTTCTGGACTGTGGTCTTTCGTTCCTGACGTTTGCAGCTTTTCTAGACAGCTGCACTTCACTGCTGTCCTCATTTGCCGTCTGTCGACCTTCGTCCTTCGGCAAACCAGTGACGATGCGATTGGATCTATAGATCCCTTTGCAAGTCTTCCCCGGAAGTCCACACCCGCTGTTATTCCCCTATCATTCGTACGACTAGTTCTACTCGTAACTCTGCGATGCAAGCTCACCCATGAATTTCGCATTGATAACGGAGAAGGGAGTCGACAATACGAGAGACATGGCCCTCAGTCCCTTGCAATCATACTCCAGCTCGTCAGTTAGTAATTTAGGACTGCACCACTGAAGCCTCGCCGTGCATTAGGCAATATGGGCTTTCGGAATTGACATCATCTAGGTTGGTTCCGCCTTTTCTTGCTGGGGCTCCCGGACGTTTCTCTCAGCACCCACCCTTCGGTGTCTTCTAATGTCAAGTCCTCCGACCAAGTTTAAGGATTACAATCTTAGTGGATAACGAAACAGCCTTCTTTCTACGCATCTGTCGCCACCTGCATCAACTTCGGGAAATGACAGATTCCTCCCATTCTTTAGACCATCCATAACCTTGGTAGACAACCCCTCCCCATGGACAATCCCCCACCCCCCTCTTTTTCTTTCGGGCAAACTTTACCTTATGTACGACTTTCGTATCAAAACTCTCACCCTTTACTTAGTGGAAGTCCGACTCTGGGGAAGCTAGCCCATATCCCTGGGATACTCGTCAAGTGGTACCCACCGCCAGGCAGAGGTCAAGTTTAACATTCTTCCCCACTCACCGCTGGCTGGTTAGCTAGCTTTAATTAGTCACCAGTTGTGCATTTACTTATCGCTGCAACGAATTTTTACGGTTTTTTTTACCTTGGCTGGCACCTATTACTACTATAAAAAGATAAGACGATAGAGGATTTGGGCGGGGATTCGAGAAAATTCCTAAGAGTAACCTGGTTACAATGGGGCAGGCCGAATTAAAAAAAAAAATTGGGGCAAAACTTGGTTCCGCTGTACTCTGTACTAAAACGAAAAAAAAAAAAAGTCTTTTAGTTTGTTTTTTTTCTCCAGTTTTTTTAATGGGTTTAGAGAAATACTGCCAAAAATATAAAATGGCAAACAAAACAAACACTTTATTGAACATTTTAAGTAGGATTTTCTGGAGCAGTGTTTATAATAATATGGGGCACTTTTGGTTTGGATACCAGAGCATTTGGAAAATTCTCGACCCCCGGATTTAGGCAAATGTTAATATGAGCAATTTGGCAAAAGAACCAAATTAAAAAAGATAAATAAGGAGTTTGCGCTGAAGATTACAAGTTTAACAGTTCTTGACAGCGGTTTTATCCCTAATCTGGCCACTAGACAGATAGTCAATGGTCGCTAGCTCACAGAAGTTAATCACCATGTGGCGACTGGCCAGTACTTGTCTTGAGCTCTATGACGAGGTCTGCTACAATGCTAGAAATAGGTAATGTATATTTCAGTGGCAACTAGAAACATTAAAATGCCAGGTGCAGCCAGCCGATTTTTGTTTCTATTGCCAAAAATATACATTACCGGTACCTACATCCACCATACCTCCCCTCTTAAGTAACCACCTGACGTGTTAAGAGGAACGAAAGATGACGCACGGTCGCACCTCAGCGCTTATATGGTAAGGGTGCGTTGGTGTGTGCGCACTAGGGTTACGAAGCTAGCCGTCGATTCATTTCACTTCTCTAAGGAAAGAGCATTCGAAGACAGGAATGCTAAAAAATAAGTACCGGTATGTATATTTCGGTTAGGCAATAGAAACAAAAATCAGCCGGATGTACCCGGCCATTTTAATGGGTTTTTTTTTCCGATTTTATCCCATTAAGATTGCATTGTCGTCTTATATTCGTGTTAAGTACCCTTAATTGGACCAAATGTGACCATTTTGAGATTTGGACACCATTCAAACAATTTTTTGGGTAGCTATCTATTGGTACTATTAAGTCGACAGTAAGCTCCAACAGGTTTTGAAATATTCAGAAAAAACTAAATTATAACCAAAAATGGACCTTAAAATTTGTTACGGGAGTCAATAATCAAAAACCATTGATACGTCAATAAACCGTGCATAAATAAAACGAATTCCGAACAACCATCGGTTAGAATTTGCTAGGGTACCATTTTTACTGGTAATACATACAAGCACAACTGGCATAAACATAGTAGATTCAGTGCAATTAATCAATTGGGAGCTGGGCAACCTTCGAATGCATGTCAATCCAATAGTGGTAGCGCCTTTGCCGGTTGGTCTTAGAAAGCACTCGCCCCCATGGCAGAAATTTTTCAGTTTCTGTGACAATATGGCTTTCTTCAGAAAAAAATATGGTAGTTTTTAATTTGAAAGTTATCAACGCTAGATGCAAAATGACAATCCCAAACGACACTCATTTTACAAAAGTCAGATCATAGGCTAGAACGCACTATCAAGCTCAGATACTTGGCAAATTCAATATCTTGCAAATTTTCACCAGTTCGTAAGTAAAATGAAGGTAGATTCATTATTCATCGGTCTTCATCAGTGAAACCCAGTTGAAGCGATCATCACTATTTCTGCAGCGAAAAATTAGGCTAACCTTTTTGCGTCAGTTTTTGCAAATTCCATGACAGAAAATTAAGTAGAAATGTTGAACCCATAAAGCATTATATTTTGCTGTGTTAGCTAATCAAGCAAGACGAGTATAGCATACTCACTTGAGCAATGTAGAAATTTTTAAGAAAGCGTATAACCTTGTATACACATTTTCAAATATCACCTATCACCTTAAGACAATTATTTTGTAAATTTGTTAATACAGTTAAAATAAATACCCCAATTTTGATTTTCTTAAAAAAATTTTTGATTCTGCAAATTCCACTACATTAAGTTTAGTTCTTTGAACTCGTGTGGTAACCCTCACATCAACTACTTGATGAAAATTCTGCAAGTGCAAGTGGAGAAAACGTGTGTTTCTGTTCATCGGGCAGTCAATGAATGCCTGATGAAGACGGCTGAATAACGAACTTACCATCATTTCGCAAATTTGCAAGCTATTGACTTTGGCAAGTAGTACCATTAACGAAATAGTAAGGTGGCTGGCCTACACTGCAGACACTGTTTTCTTTTTGCATTGTATGCCACTATGCCGCCCAGTTTCTGCCATGACGCACTTGCCGTTTCTTAATTTATACTCACCACCTCGCTAGGACATCTCGCAAGAGGCATGAGGCATGAAATTATACACTTTCATAAAAGCAAAAAATTTATGCTTTTATTCTATTTTATGCTTTTATGAAAGTGTATAATTTTTTAACCCCCAGCATTATTGTGGAAAACACTATTGTATAGCCCTTTTAAATCTGGGCAAAAAGCCTCAAACCATTCGTCTCTGGTGTGTGCGATTCCCGAGATATCACCATTTGTGTCTGACTTGCTGTCTCTATTGCTCGTTGCCTTGTTGGCGAGCAGGCGAGAAGGGCGAATTACAACTCGCCAACTGATTTTTCATTCACCAAATGGCAAGTGATGGTTGACATTGCAGAGGGTTGGAGGAGCTGGGCCAAACATTGTGTGAAAATCAGATTGATTAGATTGTATCCAACCTTTTCCATCTCTCAATTGAGCAAATTAAAAACCAGTTACTACTTGAATTCCACTCCTGATCACCAAAAAGGCAACTAGCACTTGAGTCTGATGCTGAAACATCGATATCTCGGGAACTGTAGCCCTACAAGCTACAGACAAACAGTTTGCGGAGTTATGCTCAGATTTCCCAGGAATTAGTAGGCTAATTTTTTTTCCAACAGGCTTAACAAATAGAAATTACGAGTGCTTTCTAGGGTCCATGGCAAAGTGGTGACTGCTACTGGATTGATATCTGAGAGGGTTGTTTGCATCCGGCAATAGCACTTGCTGGTTTCAGCAATGTATTGAATGTTGAAATGTTACAAACCTCCACTACGTAACCAAAAACAGTTTAAACTCTCCTCTTCGTAACCACTCGAAAAAATGAACGCATTGCAATGCATTAATTATTTAATTTTAAAATTAACTTCAAACATACGACAATTGCCACGTTACTTAGAAAGTGTAGCATAAGGTTGCGTGCAATGTAGTCTGTGATTCTACAACAGATTACCACACATAAAAAGTCATCTCACGCCTATAGCATATTCTGTGAAAGGAACACCATTTCCTTTACTGTCTCAGTCTTCATTTCATTACGATGTGGAGGAACAAGTAAACCACATCGGCTAAACAACCTTTCGGCAGGAACACTAGTAGCAGGAATAGCCAAGTATTTTCTGGCTAATATCGCCAGTCTTGGGAATGCCGATTTATTAGCTTTCCACCAGCCAAGCGGATCCGCGTCTGTGTCAACGTCCAACGAGCACAAGTAGCTGTTTATTTCCTTGTCTATAAGTTCCGTAGCCGAGACAGACACGTCAGTATCTGAGGAAGTAAATCGTTTGCGTTTGTTGACGCTATGTAGGATACCAGAAAGGCTTGTTTTACGCTTCGAGTCATTGCCAGAGTCACTTCTTGATTCGGGTAGAACATGATTAGTATTCGTTTCTGGACTAGAATGATTGGGAAGAGGTCCCAAAGACGAGAGGACTGCCATCGCTTCTTCTTTGATAGCACCAAGAACGATATCGCGATTTGAATCCAAGTGTAGCGACTTGAAGCGAGGATCGAGGAAGTTCGTCTTATTCAACAGGAGAGCCAAGTCCGTGTTTTCCGTGTACCGTTTTTGGAGATCAGACTTAATGCCCTCTTTCAGCTCCACGGCCAAATCGGTGTCGGTGCCTTTCGGTGCTAACAAATCGTCAAAAATGTGAGCCAGTATTGGCGTTAACTCCGAAAGCGTGATGTGGGTTTCTCCACCGCCAAAATTGTCCATGAGGTCATTCAGCGGCGTGAGTGCCGCACTAAAGTCTTCCAACAGCTGCATGTCGCGCTCGTTCGGCATTAGACGTGACACGTTTTGTTCTTGTTTTAACACGTCGCGCACTGCTTGTTGCTGCTCAATGAACCTGTTTACCATATGCACGGTAGAACCCCACCTTGTAGGAACATCGTACATTAACGGGTGCGGTCCAAGCTGCAGCTCAAGTTGTTGGTTGGCAAAGTCACGGCTTCGCTTCCAGCTTCGAGAAAAAGTGTCAACAGCGAGACGGCACACACCCAAAGCACGCTTCATGCCTTCGTCACAACCCAGTCTTTTTTCGACAGCTAGATCAACATTGTGTCCGAAGCAATCCACCCTCTGCTTGTTGAGAATAGCGAACGCAACCACGTAGTTCGAGGAATTATCCGTCGTGCCAGCAATGAGATTTCTGGAATCGAGTCCCCATTCCGTGCATGCATTTTCCAACGCCTCCGCAACGCTCACGCCGTTATTGTTCTCGAGGTACGGAATAGAACCTAAACTGACGGTCTCCAACCTCCACTCACTCGTGATGTAGTGCACCGAGAAATTCATGTATGCATCCTTCTCGCCAGACGTTCGAATGTCCGTCGTCACCGCAAACGAGTCGGCCAACTTTAACTTAACGCGAACTTGATCGCACACTTCGTTGTACAATTTAGGCAAAACACTTTGTTGAAAGTGGGCGGCAGGCGGTAACTGGTATCGAGGCACAAGTTCACACAATAATTGCTTAAAACCGGACTTTTCTATTATGCTGAGGGGGAGCATGTCTTTACCTAAATAATGACCAATAGCATTAGTGATACGCTTAGATTCAGCCGAGTCAAAAGCTAAAGGAACAGGATGGGCCAGTGCTTGCTTGTTATTACTGACTGGCAATGAATGGCCCGCATTGTTTACAAATTTTGCGACAGCTGCAACAGCGGCTGTGCTATTAGTTCGGGCCCTTTCGGCTTCCATAGCTCGAAATTGCAATGGGTGATGGTCCCGTAAATGGGTTCGCATATTGGTTGTATTTCCACCTTTGCACGGTATTTCTTTAAAACACATTTTGCAAATCGGGTTTGACGATACATTATCTGGTTCAGTTTTAAAAAATCCGAAATAAGTCCAAACCGTCGACTTTACGTTTCGCTTTGATACAAACCAAGTTTGTTGTTGTTGTTGTTGTTCCGCTCCAACAGCCGGAGAATGGGGCGTCTCTAGCGGCACCGCCGCCATTTTTTCCATTGACGCGTTGCTACCTCTGATCTGTATAAAGTATCTAGATAAGGCACATATCAGGCAGCGGCAAAGA
>JAHWFP010140925.1:0-39414 GCA_023313725.1 Lithobius niger | reverse complement strand
GTCAAGCACGGCACGCTGTATGCCACACCATCCTTGTGCAAATGTTTGGGGGGGGGGGGGGCTTCAGCTTCGTCGGGGACCAGTTGTTGAGGAGTAGGGGAGGGGAACGACTATAGGGTTAGTTGTATAGGTGCAAATTCACATTTTTCTCAAACTTGCCAATGGCCGGTAGAGCACGTATTTTTAGTCGCCAACTGAGAAAATTTAATTTTTGTCGCCAAATTAAGAAATTCTGTTTCTAGACAGTGGAAGCCAGTAAACAATTAAAAAAAATAGTTCAACTACAAGCGGTGATCTATGAATTTGTCAAAGCACCAGTTTCTTATTTCTATGTAAATTGTGGTATTTTCACTGGCCTTGTAAGAACATAAGGTTTCGAAAACTTCTTTAAAAATAATGAAATCCTCTCTATCCGTAACATTTCTTCTCTGTAAAACTTCTGAAACGAAGAGTTATAGCTTGGGATTAAGTCCATCGGAAAGCTGACAAATATCCCTCTTAAAATTTACCAACACGAAGTAAAAATACATCCAGTTCGTTTCCACCCTATGTGTCACCCACCAATCCACTGGCCAAATTGGCTACTGGGCAAATATTTTAATCGCCAACCTGTCTAATTTAGCCATCAACTGGCTAGTGGCCGATGGATTTCTGTACCCATAGTGGGTTGTTCTCAAGTTGTTTAGCAAAAAACAACCGACAAAGGGTCTTGAAAAAAAGATCTTGCAAGAAACTGGTTCATGAACCCAAATAGGCCCAACTGAAACACAATGCAAAATTCCAACTTCACCCATATCTACAGACCACAGACACCTCCCTCTCCACGCAGACTGTTTTTTTTGTTTGTAAAAAGCTTGTCGCAGACCGGCTGAAAATATTCTGCTTCTGGGCTAGATATTATTTTAGTCCAGATCGGATAGTGTACCAACCGTATGTGAAACCCACATCCATTGGCCGAGGTATCCACTACTCCTTGGGGCACCCCCGCACGCCCGCAGCCAGCTCAGAATGATTATTTACAAAGAATGAATTCAGAAGAATTGTGAGGTACTCTATGACTGAGAATGTTGCAAACACTCACCCCCCCACAGGACAAATGGCCGTTTCGTTTCGTTGGGGTATCCATCAGGACTTGCTTAACTTACCAAATTAATGAAAGAAGCAGTGTACGAGAAGCAGATCCAGGAGAAAGGAAGGTAGATGAGAAGTTGTCCCAGTCGAGATTCTGAATGGATATTACAGTTTTAAGAGGCACCAGCGAGCGTAGGCTATGCTGAGGGTTTTGAAAAAGAAGGGATTCGATAACTACCTGAAGCATAAAGGCAAGATTGTTCCGGAAGACATGCCCAAACCCATGGTCCCATGTAAGAAAAGGTAGAAAAGGAAGCAGCTAGCACTCAGGGAAAGAAGAAGAGGCCCTTCATATCATCCACAATACTCAAGAGGGATTGCACAAAATGCCTTGTGGGGACTGCAAATATGCCTTCTATATTGGTGAGACTAGAAAGGGAGTGAGAAACGGGGTGAAGCAGCACGTGACAGCCACTAGGAGCAAAGATGAAAATGACGGCATCGCAGTTCACCACATGACACAAATCACAGGATACAGTGGGAGATCACCACCACACTGATTGAAATTCTGTAAGAGACGGACATTTAAGAAGATTAGAATCTTTTGGCCTTCCAGTTCCACATGCTTAACTAAAAAGACCTTATGAACATCCAGGTGCCATCAAATCCATCCATCCTATATGCATTGTGAGAGAAGATGTGAGGCAGACTGATGGAAGAGCTGAATGTCGAGCCTGACAAAATCTAGGAGGGCACAGTCGCATCACATTTTGAAATAAGATCATAGAGCAGACGATGTAAACCCAAATGTTCAAACTTTTCATTAGCTGCCTGAAGAAGACAGTCGAAAATTTGCTAGATATGGTTATTGTATTTGTGAGATTGAGCATTTTATCGTAGAGAACTTTTGGAGGAAGGATGAAATCGGACGTAGGGGAGAAGAACATAAGGGAGAGGATGAAGGCAGCCCAGATGAAGATCAGCAACACGTGGGAAGGGGTGTACAGTGCCCAGAAGCAGAATATTTTCAGCCAGTCTGCGACAAGCTTTTTGCAAACTAAAAACAGTAAGCGGGAAGAGGGAGCTGTCTGCGGGTTGCAGGAAGGGAAGCAAGGGTTTGCAAGATGGAATTTTGCATTGTGCGAAATTTTGAGTTAGATCCATTTGAGTTCATGAACAAGTTTCTTGTTTCTAGACATTTGTAGGTTGTTTTTGCTAAACAACTTGGGAACGACCAAACCTATCGTCTTGACAATAGCACCATTCAAAAGCTCTCAAAAAACGGTTAAAATGGTGTGTTTCAACGTCAAAATCAGTTAATTTTTGGCGAAATTATCGCAAAAAGAAGACCAAGAAAGAAAAAAAGTGCAGGACATCGTACTGCAACACTCCCAGCCGAACTGCGACGTAGCGTCGCGCTGATTCTGCTACAGGGGTACAGTGTACCATGTAGAGACTGACGCCATGTACATCGGTGAAACAAGAAAAGAGGTGAAGAATAGGATTAGGCAGCACATGGCCAACACCCGAAGCAATAAGGAAGAAAACAGCATCACAATGCATCACATGGAGACTGGCCGCTGCATTGATTGGGAAGGAACCCAAACCTTTATAGTTGCAAACTCCTCGAGAGACCAACATCTCCGTAGATTAGCATCGTTGGCCATCCAGGCGCATTTGGGAAAGGGAATGAGCCTCCTGAACTTTCAGGCACCAGCAACACCTAACATCCAACCTTTAGTATTAAACGATCTGAACAAGAACCTCTGGGGAAAATAAGAGCGCAAGCTAACAAATACAAAGGGCTGCAAGCGCGGTATAATTCAACTGGTGATGATTGATGCAGCATTGATGTCAGCAAAAGAAGAAAAACAGGCTCTCAGGATGCGTGAAGAAGACGGCAGGATTTTGAATGTGACAGACTCATCTTACTTGGCTTTACTTGCATTTTGTTTACTTACCTACCCTGAGCTCAAAATATGGAGATGCTACGTGGATGATACATTCACCGTGAACCAAACCCATACGGTAGCCAACATATTTCAGACTCTCAATTTCTGGAATCCCATACTTTTTGAATCAGAAGTGGACTCAAAAATAGCTTTCTTCGACGTCATGATCATGTATGGTAGCAACCTCGCGTGGGAACCCAACCAAAAGCCCTCGCAGACAGAAAGGCGAATTCCCTTACTGTGGCCATCCGAAAACACAACTTTAATCCATCGTAATGAATGAAATGAAAAGTCAAGATCCGATCCGAAACAAAAAGAGATCACCAAGATCCACTTCCAAAAGGTCAAAACCAGGTTCCTGCTACTGGGATACCCAGCCCATATCCTTAACAGAGCAGTTAATCTGGCATAAAAGTGTCAAATCTACCCAAAATCACAGAACAAGCACAAACAGGGCCAGCAAGATCCTATCGAAGTGGTAACATACTTTGCAGGAAAAACCGAAAAGGTACAAAAGACACTCATAAATATGAAAATACAATGCTTTGTTCGCAACCAACCAAATCTGAAGATGTGGGGGCCCCCCAGGCAAGACCCACCCTGCCCAGCCGACCCACCCACAGATGCCAACCCAACACCGCAACCACAACCAAAACCACATAGCTCCTTCCACCTTCGAACCACAATAGAGCCTCTAAATCCTTTTCTACACCTTCGACGATCAAAGCAGCTGTCGACGCTCTTCCCTGGGCACATAGCAATTGCATCTACGTAGGATAGAGGGTCAAAGAGCACACGTCGACGTCAAGAAGAAGTAAATAAAAATGGAGTAGCAGCCCATCATCACCGCCTCCCATCACAAAGTAGCATGGGAATAAAACCAAAATGCTACTGAAATCAAACACAATTTGAGCCGCACGTATGTGCCCTCGAATGCCTCGAAATTCAGTATCTCGAACAACAATGTAAAGCTGGTGAATATCCAAGAACCCACACATCAAGGAATCTCTCTGCACCAGAACTCACTTTCGGTTTCTCTTACAAGTCGAAATCTTTTCTCTTTCCACTGTCAACATAACTGACAGGTCCCCACAGCGTGTTTTTCAAAACTTTGTGATGATGATGTGTGTGGCTCACCCAGTGGTTGATGAAGGCTGGAAGGCTTTGTTGAAAAAGTAAGTGAATCCAGCTGGAAATTCGCAGTTAGATGAACTCTTGAAACTCCCAAGTTGGCGTAAGCGTAAATATTCTTCACATGAATGCAGGAAGTGAATTTACACACGTACTTCAAAGCAGTTGAAAATTAGTGAATGCTGTAGTGGTAGGCTATAATTTAGTGTTTGAGATTGAGCGTTAATATGGAACGATTTGGATATCTCCAGTCCTGTACCTTTCGGTTAATTTAAACTCTCTGATGAAAACTCCTCATGAACCAATCCGCAGATGTCACATCAGCCACCCCACCCGTACTTCGCTTACTGCCGACCCATGATACAGCAAAATCCAAGCTACGTCCTACGACCTGACTTTTTGCTTCTTCTTTGGCAACAGCACAGGCATCCATCTATGATCACGTCCAGACTTTCAGGCCAAGACCCAAAGACCCTCTGAACCTTCTAAACCAATTACACACCAGCGCTCGCTTATCTCTATTGGTGATGGACCTAGTCACCTTCTCTGTCCAAAATGGGCTTTACGCTACTGCATCAACTGGACCGAGAACAGCGAAACCAATAAGTGCCGCAACTAGATGTTCCTCCCTTTCATCGGCCACTGGGATCACCACCTGAATAAAGACATTCTTTTTTTTTTTAAGGTGTACGAAGATCTCAACATCAGCTGCGTTTACGGCTACGTCAGTATCACTGCACATGAACTGAGAACAATTTCAACATCCTAAGCCTTTCCACAGCCTCATTTCCATCCATAAGATCCTCCATGCTGCGTCGTGGAGAAACCCTCTGTTGTCGCATGCCACTTCTTCAGGGACATGGCAATTATACAGGACATTACTACCGTCATTACTACCAGACGTGTCGTCCAACCCCCTTAAGGACAACTAACAGTAACGAAGATCATCATTGAAGACTGAAGCAAGAACACCAATACTTCTGTTACTATTCTTCTATAAAGTGTGAAGTTTACGAAACATTTTGGGGATGCCAGATCACAACCATAGGGTAACCCCTTCATGTGGGGCCCGCCACCAGTTTTGACGAGGTTTCCTGTAAACGCAAAAATATACAGGCAGTGGATATTTTCGAGACGGCAACTAGAAAGCCAAATTTACCGGGTGAGGCTGGTTAAAATTTCTATTGCCTGAAACGAAAATATACACTACCCTACCTCCTCTCTTGAGTCACCACCATGACAGATCGAGAAGAAAAAAGATGACGACCGCCTCGCCTGGAAGCTTCTAGAGGAGGGCTTGCACATGAGTCGTGCACAGTTGGGTTGCGCAGCTGGCTGGGTCAATGGAATTTAAAAACATCAAGAGCGAGAAAGCATTATTAGAGGAAGAATGCAAAAATTGACAGGTAGTGTGTATTTTCGTTTCAGACAATGGAAACCAATTTTCACTGGCCCCCATCTGGTAAATTTTGGCTTGTTAACCAGCTCACAAGAGCCTGATTTTCCTTTGTCTATCTCTCTGCCCATTTTATTGGATCTAGGTATTAATAATATGAATCCAAGATATCTTAAATGTGTTTTAATAGGTAATTTTTTTTTTTTGGGGGGGGGGGGGGGGAGAGGGGATGCAGGCACTTAGGATGTAGAGGGAAATTCACTTCTTGGCAGCTTGAGTTTCCGAATGATGACATTTCCAAGCTACCGGCCACTAGCCGTTAGTTCAGAAAGTTAATGTTTGAGTATGGTTGAACAGTTTTCTTTTGGCTGCGTATTATCGACACCATAAATAAGAGTTTTAATGTATTTTTGTATTAAAGGAATTGTTGGATGAAGAAAATGAAGTTGAGGCGGAGGACGTTATGGTTGACATCGGCGGAGGATTTCTACTCTTCAAGGATCTGAAAAATCAGCTTTACCAGTATCAGCTGGAAGGCGTCAAATGGATGTGGTGGCTGCACATGAGGAAAAGGGGTGGCATCCTAGGTGACGATATGGGGTGAGTGACTGTGAGAATAATATTCAATTGCAATGCGACCATGTGGCTTAACGGGAGCTTAGTTTCCAGAAGTTGATCTAATTGGGGATTGGAGTGGGCTATTTTGGGTTGAGCATAAATGAAATTTTAATTTACTATCTTCCAATTTGCCATTTTTTTAAAGGAAGACCTGACGTAGTATCTCGCTGCCAGCCTTGGTCAGCAGCTAGGGAATGTTGTCAACATTATTTTGCTCCTGTATGATGATGGGAGGTTTTTCAGTTGGTTTTTATTACCTTTCCCTTCTCTGTAGATGTCTAGGTAGGTTCTTAAAAATTGAACGGATATTTCTATAGGCTGTAAGTAGAGGTTGGTTGCAGATTACGTACGGATCCAACAAATTAATTAAAAAAAACATGTCTCGTTTGTGAGAATATGGTGCGACCCGACACGCTACAGAAAATAATCATTACAGATAATAATAATCGTCATTAATATTTTTTAGGCCTATTTTAGGCTCATGGACCATTGCAGTAAATTGGCAAAAGTCGAGGGAGGCATAAAATAGATTGTCACTCCTCCAAATTCCAATATAATTCACTGTTATTATTGGTTATTAACATTGTATCTGTGATTAGTTCGGCATGGTTAGCATAAGTTATCTGTTCAGTGAGGTCGTTCCAGTCATTTTTCGACCGGTTGGCTAGGAATCGCTCCATAGGAGAAAAAGTTAATGGGTGTATTTGTTTTCATCAAAACACAACAAATTGCGCATAAAAAGGTTTGTTACACAAATTTTAGCAATTTTATCAAGCGGACTATGTCAGTGCTTATGCTTAACATCAGAAAAATATGGCCTGGGATGGTTTATTTGTAAATAAATTGTGGCGTGCAAAGGGTTAAATATGTGAATCTTTATGAACTGAGTTGTTTTAAATTTTATTTTAAAAGTCGATTGGTTTGGTACACTTTTTTCATTTCGGAAGTGTTTGGTATACGGCTCATTTAGGGTTTGTTCAGTTTGGTTTGGCTGAAAAATTGGTGTTCGGTACAGCATTACAAACCATTATTGTTTTTATAATCCGTAGTCAGTCTTGAGACAAATGAAAATCCTTTACTTTTTTTTTCTTCGTAGTCTTGGAAAGACTATTCAGGTGATAGCATTCCTAAGCGGGATGTTCGACGCTGACAGTATACAAACCGTTCTCATCGTAATGCCGCTTTCACTAATCCCGAACTGGAACAAAGAGTTTGATAAATGGTAAGTCGTTCAAAGTAACACGTACGACGTCACGTTACTAGTGCTGTATCAATGATCGAAACCGACCTTCATTTGAACTAAAAGGATTTCAAACACCGTTTTGAATCGGTTTTCATGAATTTCAGTAGACTCTCGATTAAGGCTGTACTGGTTCCAAAACTACCAGTACCGCTGCGATACCGTGGTATTGGTATCGTAACCAATTGTTGGCAGTTGTTTACTGTTTACACACAACTTTACTGACTTCTCCAATTCTGGTAAATTTGTGCAATTTCATGTATGTTTAGTTGACTGAAAAGAAAAAAAATTCTAAAAACGACCAGTTTTCTTTATTAATTTTTATCTGTACTCTTAATACCAATACTTCGGTAATACAAAAGTAATCTTTCTTGGGATACTGGTAATATCAGAATCAGTATTGGTGTCGAATGGGAAAAAAACTGTTACTGGTATACTTTACTCTCAATGGAAAAACCGTTACTGGAACTACTTTGAAATGCTTTTACGCTCGTACACTGTTCAAAACTATTTTCGCACAGTTTCAAAACGAAGGTATCACTAATACCTTGCAAATTTTCGACGGAATATTTCTGACTTCTTCAGGCACACCTAAGATGTTGGCTTTTCTTCTACGACATTGTGGTTTTTTTTTGAACAAGTTCAAAAAACCAGTAATGTCGTAGAAGAAAAGCCAACATCTTATGTGTGCCTGAAGAAACAGAAGTATTTCTGTTGAAAATTTGCAAGGTATTAGTGATGCCGAGCGCCGGTTTCGAATCGCGATATCCAAAATGATGTAGTTACAAGCTCTAAAAACTCGTAAGTGCCTGACGAAGACGGACGAATCCTGTCAGTTGAAAATTAGCAAGAATCTGGTGAGAGTCCTGTAATCTGAAATTGTGCGATAAGTTTTCTGGACTGACATTTTTAAAGGTATTGGTGATACCTTCGTTTTGAAATTATGCAAAAATGTGTTTTGAACTGTGTACGAGCCTTTACTCTCAATATTACGAGCCTCCAAATAAGGAATTTTTCTGTGTGAAGAACCCTTTTTTTTACAATTTGGTTGGCAACCTTCGGTTCCTATGGGGAAAAGACCTCTCTGTAAACAAGCGGCTACAGCGACTGCCTAGTCGCACCGGTCTTCTGTACAGTTCCTCCACTTCCAATGTTGAGGCGCACACCTCTATCATGCACTACAACAGCTATCTCTATTATACTAATCTAAAAGCAGTAGCCATCACAATTGCCAGTTAAAAATGTGTTTTTAGGTGTAATTGTCAGCTTTTAGGCCTAAATTTAACCAGCAGTTTTAATTTTGTAAGTAGCAGCTAACGGAGATATGTATTCTTGTATTGATTAGTAAGCCTATTCGTATTTGCAACACGGTGCGCCTTCAGGCACACATTAGTGTTAACAACGTAACGCGCAACGTAGCCGATATAGATCAGTGGTAGTAGGGAAGTAACGAGAGAGAGACGCTGTTGATGAAGCCAAGACTCGTAGCAACTTGACGTTGCCATGGTAACATGATTTTGGGCCTAATTTTAAAAATGCAGTTTTAATTTCGTAAGTAGACGATAGGCCTAATGGAGAATCTAGTTAGACGGTAAGCCTATTCATTCATGCAACAATGCAACGAGACTATTTAAACGAAGCGAAAATCCATTTGTTTTAATTGAGGATTTTAATTTAGGATTTTAATTCGACGATCAAATGTTATTTAATTTAGTTGCATCGAAGAAGTCTATTAGCTATGAGGAAGTAACGATGTTTTAATTTGCCATGTTATTTAACTAACTTCTCACACTGAACCTAACGTTGTAAACAATGGTCGTCAATATCTGGTACCATTGCGAAGTTGAAAAAAAGCGACGGATGGACGACAAAGTCGTTGCATTAGTCTTCTCAGCCGGTACGGCTGGACAGAAGACTAAAAAACAGCTCACAAAATAAACCATTAGGCTTACTGGAATTACTTTGAAACTTTATGGAAATATTTGAACACGGAAATTACTCATCATGCTCACTTTCAAAAACGGGATAGTGTCAGCATCGTGCAAATTTTCGATTGTTTATCAACAATCTTTATCATGCACGGTCAATAAAAATGAGTTCTCTGGTTACTTCCTCTTTATTTTCGTCTGCTGCTTTACATTGGCGAGATGAGGAAGGGAGTGAAGACAAGGTTTGAGCAGCACATTGGAGACACCAGGAATGAGCTAAAAGAAAACGGAATTGCAGTACATGGCGTGGAAACTGAACACGAAATTGGCTGGGACAAGACAAAGACGCCAGTGAGAGCAAACTCGAGAAGAGATTGACACGTAAGGTGCCTCGAGTCTATTGCGATCCAGCACCAACCACGTAAGGAATAACATCCCCCTAATGAACATCCATGGCCTATCAAATCCAAACGTCATACACTTGGTAGGAAAAGACTTAAATAGCATGCTGAAGCGAAGATGGAGTGAAAGAAGCAAGTATAATGAAAGTACATAGACCTTGTATATTGTGAGAAACATGCTATTTGTACAAGGGACTCGAAATTGTATATATTGGAACCAGCATTGGAAATATTGGTGGCCATGCCGCTTGCGTGCGCTTACCTTGTAAATATCGAGGGCCGTGGACGTTCTTTTCAAGCAAGCAGACGAAAATAATGAGGATGCAACCAGAGAACTCATTTTTCTTGACCGTGCCTGATGAAGTTTGTTGATACACAATCGAAAATTTGCAAGATGCACACATTATCCTGTTTTTGAAAGTGCGCGTGATGAGTAATTTCCGTGTTCAAAAAAAAGCTCCGTACAAAAACCGCTTTTTCAATGCTGTAAAGGTTCTTTCACATACACCATCCTTATAAGGGACTGATTTATAAAACGTTGTGTTGACTAACAAATTAATTATCGGAGAACGAAAAAGGTAAACCTGAAGCACAACTCAAAATTGAAACTTTTTTCTTCACCGAACAATGCACAATGCAAATTAGTTTTGCACACTGTCCTTGCAGTATAATCAGAAAGCAGATATATTTTGATTTTTTTCAGGTTTTTACACTCTGTGTAAGGAACTTTCTAAACACTCAGTTTCCTGTAAAAAAAATTAAAGGTGTTATGAACTCTGAACAAAGAACCATTTTTTGGAGCACTAGGTTGTTAGTTATAAAGAGAACGTACTGTACAAAGTTGTACAATAGTTTTTTTTTTATACCTATTTAAAATCACTAGGTACTGCCGTAGCTACTGTTTACCTTCAGGTAAACGCTCGGGTAAATTTGCATTTTAACAACTTTTTATAGAGTAAACAAATAACACTCAAAACTCAAAAAATGTCAATACTCATCACATCAGTATTGCGAATTTTCGATAGGCATTATCCGAAAATTAAATATTTTCAGTCCTATCTTCGTCAGGCAGCAAGAAACGTGTGAACTACAGTCTACATAATTGTATGCACTCTTCTAGATGGCTGGAATTCAATCGAGAATTTTCGATTGAATTCGATCCATCTAGAGGTTCTCCATTGAATTCGATCCATCTAGAAGAGTGCATACAATTATGTAGACTGTAGTTCACACGTTTCTTGTTGCCTGACGAAGATAGGAGGACTGAAAATATTTAAGTTTCGGATAATGCCTATCGAAAATTCGCAATACTAATGTGATGAGTATTGCAATTTTTTGAGTTTGAGCGTCATTTGTTTACTGTGTATTTCTATCGCTCAAAGTAGAATGGTCAAATTCTTTGCCGTAACAATTTTTTATTTGGCTCTTGAAGAAAGTTTCTTGCATTACAACGATGAAAAAATTCAGGACTAAATTTTGGATATCGGTACGGGTGTTGGCAAAATTTTGACAAAACTGATCGATATCTTATTGATGCAGCCTTATTTTTATCCATTTTAAAAGAAAGACACATTATCAGTGAAGTATATTGTATGTACTTTTAATTAACCGTTGGACCTGAATAGTCACTGCTATAGCAGAAGAACCAAAAAAAAAAAAAAAATACTAATATGCCAAGAAAATTGAAAGATTAAAATTTTTATTTGCACTTGAAGTTTGCTTTATGGCTCCAATTTTATTAAATGCGGGAAAAATTGTGATTTTAGTAATCATAATCTTATCGGTTCTTAATGAGTGCAAGAAGTGTAGGATTGTCTCACTCGCCATGGTCTCTGCAAAACGAATAGTGGGTGATCGTAAAGTAGTGTTGGACAGTACCAGACATTTTTTAGCCGTGGCCGCCACCAAGCTTAGTACCCCGATACTGGAATTTCTCCGGTACTTAAGAATCAGGCGGTATTTGGTGTTATAATGCTGGGCTGCCAACACACCATTTTTAAATAATAACAAATTTTATTGAAAAGTATTTGTTTTGTTGATGTAGTTAGAAAAATCGAAAAATCGTAGTTAACATGCTATCGACATGCTATGCTGGTTGTAGCATCAAAGTTATGCAAATTTGGCTCCACTTTTGTGCATTGTTTAGAATTCCAATTTTACCGTTGCCGATCTTTAACTGATTGTTCGACTGCTTTGAGCCCTATAACAGAAGGACTGAATGAACTATTGTTATAATTTTAGCGCCTCTTTATCATATTAAAACAATGCCAGTATTTTAACAATGCACGGTATTTGGTACCATTGCATTTTTGGTACTGTGGTCACCGCGAGAACCAGTTTACTGCCCAACACCATCGTAAAGTACACCATGTCTCCAGGAAAAAGTAATCTGCACTAAAATGTTCCAAACAAAGCTATCCAATGCCCATTATTTTAGGCCGAGATACCGGTACCATGGAGGAGTTGGGTGTCCTGAAGCAATGTATGTTAACACGTGTGGGACAATTTTGCCACGTACTTTCCAACATTGGCTAGGAATGAGGCATGTAATTTTAGGGTTTATTTGCACCAATTTCTAATTACAGGGCTCCAGGTATTGCAGTGTACCAGTACTATGGAGCTAACAAGCGAGAACGTGATCTGCGTCTAGCGAAAGTGCGTCGGCGAGGAGGAGTGTTGCTTACAACGTACGGGCTTATCGTAACTAACACTGACGAACTCAGTGAACAGAATGGACGAATGTTTACGTGGGTAAGCCTGTTTTTTTTTAGTTATCTGTTGTTGCATTTCTGTAATACTTTTTGGAAGGCTTCACCAGTATTAGACGAGTAGTGAGTGTCGGCGGCTAAAACGAAAAAAAAATACTGGCAACGCTTATCACAGTTAGCAAGACTGAACATTAACCCTTTGTAGTCTGGCGCCCCTTTAAAAGGACGGCTACTGAATGGCAAAAAACTAAGTCCCAACGTGCAGCGCGAGCTTTGTGAGGGGTCCCCGGGTAAGTCCAGTGGTCAGCGTCCTCGTCTCCAAACCAAGCGAATGCCGGTTCGAATCCCGCGACCGACCCAACTATCATATGATAACTTTAAAAAAATAAGTAAGCTTGTATTACATTTACTGTTATTAAGCCCTCATATTATGCCGAGGAGTTCCTTATTTTGACCTACTTTTCAGTGAAAAATTCCTTATTTCCTACTCCCCCCCCCTAAAACCGGCTACGACCCCTGAAAATGTCACATTGCCTACTATAAAAATTCATTTTAAAGTTGAAAATCACCTTTTATGATGGGGCGAGGGATAATCGTTTAACTGGAAAATCGCATAATTGGAAGAACGTATAACGGAAAACAGTATAACGGAATATCTAACAGGAAATTCGTATAACGGAATATAACGGAAAAGCGTCTAACTGGAAATTCGTATAATGGAAAATTGTCTAATATCCCTGCCTCGATCGCCGCGGCTGTACATATAACATCAGAAACCGCAGTTAGACGTTAACCATTATACTTGATAATTGATTGTTGAAAACAGATTGTTACGCACAATTTCAGAATCAAAATACTGTACCAGTATTTTATTCAAATTTGCAAGAATACTGGTACAGTATTTTGATTCTGAAATTGTGCGTAACACTCTGTTTTCAACAATCAATTATCAAGAATGACGAACTTTCAGAGTAGAAGCCGTTATGGAATTTTCAATGTGTAACCATTATACAATTATCCATTATACGATATTCCGTTTAGATGCTTTTCCAGATTTTTTATTTAGGCAGATTTTAAAAATTATCCCATTAGACGATTTTCCAGTTAGACGTTCGTCCGACGCCCCTTTATCACGCTTATTTTCACAAACACACACGCAATGACAAATACACCTCCAGGACTGTTGACTATAAAAAATTATAAATATTTGTTATTTCGTGTGTGTTCGTGAAAAGAAGCGTGATAAAAGGTGAATTTTCAACTTTTTTATTTTTATTTTGTAGGATTACGTTATTTTGGATGAAGGCCACAAGATAAAGACTTCTACCACCAAGACTTCAAAGGCTGCTCACGCAATTCCAGCGAACCATCGTCTGGTACTTTCTGGCACTCCCATCCAAAACAACTTGAAGGAAATGTGGGCACTTTTTGATTTTGCACATCATGGCACATTGTTGGGCACCTTTCGGACGTTCCGCTGCGAATACGACATCCCAATCACAAAAGTAAGTGAAGTGTTGGTAAGCTTGAGAAACACTTTTTGTGTGGTTGCAGGCCCGTTCTACTAATGGAAGTTTGAAAACATTTTATTTCTGAAAGACACCTTTAACCCCTTTCCAATCCCGATGCATACCCAGTAGGGCCTTTTTTTTTTTTTTATGGTGAAGCGATTCGATCTAGCATTCTTTTTGCTCGAGAAGGGATAAATAAATGCGGATGCAACCCTATTTACGTTGCCTTTTGGGCTTGTCAGACTGCTCGAGTGAGCTGGGTAGGGATCGGCCGATATGACTTTTTACGAAATCCGATCCGATATCGAAGGGTAAACCGATAATAAAAAAAATCGCCACTAAAAGTTAACATTTCATATAAATGCAACGTCACTTTTTGGTTTTGCATGGGTTCCAACTACTGAGATTATCCAAAACGTTCTGTGCAGCAATAACAGCATTTTTACTCTTATTTCAACTTAATGGTTTCAGTACGTTCATATCCTCTAAGTTGGTTGTTGTAAAACTTAAGAGCGTCGGAACTATCATGTGGTACATTTTCATTACAAACTGAGCAAACGGCTTTGCTTTTCTCACTTGGTTGTTGCTTTTGCCGCGCTAGCTGTCGAGTTTTGCAGGGAAGACGGTTGCATTTCTTGGCGTAATGAATGTTTGTATCGGTAGCCTTACAGAGGCCCGATACCGATATGGCAAAAAAAACCCGATAAATACAGATTATACCAACATTGGACTATCCCTAGAGCTGGAAATTGCCCATGCACTGAAATGATGGTTTATTTCCTTAATTTCAAGTGGATAATAAGTTATTTTTTCCTTACAAGTGCGTTATGAGCCGTTATTTTTAAAGCCCAAATGCAGTCGTTATCGTAAATCTACACATATTTGTGAAATTTAAGGGGATGAGCAGCTAACATGTTTCTTCAAAAAACAAAAATGCCTGAAGAAGACAGACGGACTAAAATTTTCCATCCTTAGTCAGCAGTCTGTCGAAAATTTGCAGATTCGCACAATCACGTTTGATGTTTTTGAATTTGAGCGTGAAATTGACGTCGTAAACTAAGGATTAATAATAATTGAGGCTACTTTATCGTAATAGCCTATAACTGTAAAATAAGATTACCTAGTAGGGTAGACAAAACAAAAACATTAACCTTTTAAGCAGTATGAACGTAGATATACGTCGGCAATCAACGATGGCTACACGTCGGTAGCTTTTAAGGGTAAGTGCCGGTCGAAAAATTAAATTTTTGGCCAAAATATCGACATGAGAATCGTTGAAATTCGCTGCCCGACATGTTGTGCATCGATTTCTGCAAACAAAATGTTGTTATTGATGAGTATAATTTTACAAAACGCACTTTAGTTGCGTGTAGTCTCACTAAAAACTGTAAAAATATCGTGGTCGTTCATTTTTTAGAAGAAGAAAATTGGTCATTTTTGATCAGCGATAGCGATAGAACCAATTTACTGGGCGCCGCCATCTTGGATTCGTTGAAAAGCTGGAATTCCCTACTATCCAGGCCTCGCAACATATTTTCTTTTTTCCCTTCAAAAATTGAGTTTGGGTTTTTGAAAAATAATAATTTCATTTTTTACCCTACGTGTACTAAGACGTGTATATCTTTTTTAAGACGTGGCTAATGTTGTGTGTTTTCTTTTTAACCAACGGATAAACCCAACTTACTATTTGCTTCGGTGCTAATTCTTGATTATTCTGCTTATGTCTGCAAAAGTACATTGTTTCAAATAAATATTCTAATGGCTTTTTTTTTTGTCTAAGGCAAGAGCAAAAGATGCTACTCCAGAAGAAAAACATCTGGGCCTTGAAATTTCTGAGAGCCTACGTGACTTAATTCGGCCTTATTTTCTGCGACGAACCAAAACAGAAGTCAGAGAGACTTCAGAAACTTTAGCGGAAGACAAGAAGAATTCTTTGTCATCGTAAGTGTAATGTTCTTTTCAGGTAAAATTGTGATAGGTTGAGCCGAAGCTGTTGAGTTTAATCTTAGTTTGAAATTAAGTACGCCAAGTGTCTTAGTTCTTAGTGGGCATACAATTCTCTGAAGTAAATGGCTTGTTTTCTGGGAACAAAAGCCAATTATTTCGACTCAACTAAAAATTATAGCCTCTAACAAAACTGTGGGTATGATTTCGTGTTTTCTTTTTCGGTACTTATTCCCTCAACTCCCAGCGATATAGCCAGTGAGGGGATTTTTTAAAATAAAGTGTCGTACGTACAAACGTTAGTTGAGTTGTGAGATTTGATGTTGCTTTTTCTTGGTTCAGTCAAAGGCCTTGACCATTGTGCATTCATGGATTTTATCAATAATACAGCCAATTTCATTCTTTATAAGAAGCAAACAACCATTGGACATTGACAGGCAGGAAGGGGTACACAATTAATTGGAATATAGGTGCTCCCCTCGCCAGGTCTCCCAGCCATAAATTACGTTTCCATCTCTGGCATTAGAAGGAATAGAATAGAGGTATGGTTCGACCAATTGGAGACCTGCGGGCAGTGCAAATGGTGAATAATGCAAATGGCGTGCGACTCGAATTGATGGTGCCCAAACTATGTGCGTTTCAAAACCGACCCCTTTTACCGGGGACCACAACGATGGCTTCCCAGCATAAGGAATTTTGGCCTTGTCAGAAGCCAACCTACTGTACACGATTTTTTGTTGTAAAGAAACAGTATTTGCCAGACATTTTCATAGATTATTTGATTTACCTTATTGTCTCTCATATAAGCCACACTCGCAGGTAAGCCGCACCCAAAATATTTACTTAATGCTCAATGTCCAAATTTAAACTTTAGAAGTTATTAATAGCGCTCCCACCAGATGGCATCCTAATGCATTCTCCAACAATGCATCGTATGCCATCCCAACCCTCACAACTGCTTTATAAAACCTCCAGGTTTAGCGAGAGCATGGTTGGTGGGTGGGTTACTAAAGGTCAATATTTTAGGATAGTTAAAACTAAGGCTGTACTGAACGAGAATTTTTCAACCGAACCAAACCGAACACCGACCACTTCCGTACCGAACAAAAATGTACAAGAACTCAGTTCACAGAGATTCATCAAAGCACAAGTTTCTTAACAAGTGTAGGTATTTTCACATAGACTTGTAAGTCCATAGATGTTGAAACTCCGTTTAAACATAAAAAAATCTCCACTACTTTTACATTTTCCCTGATAATTTCTGAACCGTTAGATCTAGGAACTTGTGGTTTGGACCAACAGAAAGCTGGCGAAAAAACCTTCAAAATGGTGTATTCAAAAATCAAAATCCCTCGATTAGAATTGAAAATATGTTCGGTTTGGTATTTTGCGTTTGAAAGACCTAACACCGAACTGAACCGAACACCCTCTGTTCGGCCATGTTCGGTTTGGTTTGTTCGGTGTGGTACAGCCTTAGTTAAAACTAATTTTATAATTTAAAATTCTTTTCATAACTATCTTCAAAAATACTTTTTAGTACTAAAGGTTGCGTTAGGGGGAATCTGCGCTTTATCAGTGAAATTGAGTCGGCGCTCACTTGTGCGCCATTGGACTCCTCTAAGCACCGACCTGTGCTTACCGTAGACAAGTTCCAAGTAGGAAAAAACACCTGAATTGGATCGAAGGTCATTGAAAATATGTACCAATCTAAAAGACCCATGCCCTGAAGAGGACCCTACAGCCAGTCCTCTTCTGGGCATGGGTCTTTTAGATTGGTTCATATTTTTTTTTATTAAAAGCAAGGCCTACAATTACAACTTAATACACACATACAGTGTATCAGCGCTCAGAGAAGTGCTCCAGTTACTGTTCATTCGCTTCATGACGCCTTACATTCTTTCTACGGCTGATGTGGAAAAGGATTTATTTGCCGGCTTTTTTAAATCCCTTGCGCATCTGAAGAGATTTCATTCAAAGCAAAGGAAGAAAAAAATGATGCCATTCTTTATTTTTGCCTGCTACTTGAGTACAACCTTGAGGCAAACAGTGCCACGGGCAAAACCCAGCCTCGTGGCAATTGCAAGTAAGCTCGTGACAATTGCCACGGGTGCCACGAGCTATTTCGAGCCCTGGTGTGCCCTAAACATCCCCAGCATTACACAGCATAGTTCTGTGGTTACCTAACGACTAAAGAGGGTTTAACCATAAGGTGATAAAGCGATTAGTAATTTCTACGATCGCAGAATTTTGCAGATGCTTTAAAAATGAAGAATACTAGAAAGTTCTTGGAGTAGTAGTTAGTAGACGTCTGTAGGTTCCAAAAAAGAATTGTTGATGTTGCGGAATTTCAGAAAACTCGAGGAAATGTGAATTCAAAAAAAGCACACAAAAAATGTATTTTATACTAACCGGAAGTGTTACTGAAATTCTTCTCTTATTGATTAGAGTTATCAATGCCGCACTTCTGGTTTTAGCGGAGTAAGAGACACTTAATGTCATGCAGTAGAGTTCCTTTTTTTTAGCATTTACTTGAAATCACGCTTGTATTGAGCATTGTAGCTGTTCCGTTTGTCTACACAATGCAGCAGAATTGATAACACATTTCGTGGAATTCTGTCCAACTCGCAGCAGAAATTACCGCAGATATGGCTGAAAATGTTTCGCGGAAATTACCATATCCCTAGACCCGACGTCGTCTGGGAAACAATCCCAAACCTGGGCGCACCTTGTTCCTGTGCTAGTATGCCGGAAGAGTTTCCTATGCGGAAGCATCTTACAATTCTATTTCTGGCTGCTGTTGCCAGAACATTAGGACTGGTAATGACTTACCAAAATAAGACAAAGAACATTTTTTATATAATGGGATTCAATGGGCTAGGGACACTCAAGTTTCTCCAAGTG
Organism: Lithobius niger; assembly: GCA_023313725.1. NCBI lineage: Eukaryota > Metazoa > Arthropoda > Chilopoda > Lithobiomorpha > Lithobiidae > Lithobius > Lithobius niger. Next base: position 20,613 of record JAHWFP010140925.1, on the reverse strand, counting down.
CATCGAAAAACATCGCTGCAATTCATACTGTGAAAAGATCGATCCGTTATAAAATAACACTACCAAGTTCGCTAAAATTCACAACTCGGACTCGTGCTTAATCCTCCAAGTGCATCAACTTGAAGTCTTTTATGGAAATTTGTGCTTTTCCGAGGCGAGAGTAGAAGGAGGCTTTCTTTGCGCCAATTTCCATTCTTCCACGATCATCAGCTAAGGACGCATTGTTTGGCTCTGTCAAACGAAGTTTACAGTTTTGTACAATTCCACAAAGGATGCAAGTTTCCATCAGCCTAGATGCATGAAGAAGGAGGAAGTATCGAACAGGACTTGGTTCAACGGCTATGCCTTCACTTCTCCGAATGCCCCAATATCGGTAATTGATCGGAGGGCGCGGCCCAGGCACAGTACGGTAGACATCCCGAGGGTCTGCGTGCTCTGAGCAAAAAAATCGTAAAGAACAGTTTTACTTCCGTGGCAAACCCACGGATGGAAGCAGTAGATGGAAGCAGTAGAAAAAAAGAAAATTCTGGCCATGATCAACGTTTAGACACGCTTTTACCCACAACCCGATTTCTGCAATGGATCGGAGGCTTGGCCGTTGTCCAGTACGATAGTGACCACGAGGCTTAACGTAGTGAGATTGAGACTAGTAATGGCTCAACTCGTTGTGGCATAAACTTCCTAACGAAACTTGGTGGCTCAACTCGAATTTTTTTTGCTAAACATGTCAGCTGCAAATGTGACTTGAATTTTGGGAAAGCACGTGGAAAAATGGCGCCAACATGGATGATAGACTTGCCACTCATGAAGTAGTGTAGCGCGAACCGTGACTTTAATGCCACCTACGCATATCTCTCGTCTACTTAGCTGGCCACGTGAAACTAACACAAATCGTTCCTGTGGTTGTGCTTAACCTGCCTGAGTTGTCTTATTTATTACTGAATTAATTTTAAATCCACAGGTGACGTTGCTGCCATTGCGATCTTGCACCATGCTGAGTGCAGATTCCGAAATTCCCGGATATTTGTTTGATTACACAATCCTCGAGTAGGCGCTGGGAGCCCTACTTTTGGGGGCGTCCTCCCACTTCGAGGTCATGTGGGGAAAAAAATCGTTAGGGCAACGTTTCGAGGCGCTTCTTCTGTTGCCTCTCGTTTTGCTGACATTTCATAATGCAAGTTTTGTGTCTCCAATGCCGCCCCTATTTTTTACTGAAAGTTATGATGCACCTATTAAAGCCCCATTGCTCAGTCGTACTGCTGCAGATCGCAGAGGCTGTAACTTGGATATATTTTTCCTAAAGGAATTCTATTTCACATACTAAATGCAAATGTAGTCTTCCTTGTGCCTCTTATCGGAGTCAATAGTTTCTGTACATTTAAAAACTGTGTACTCTTGATTTTTACTTGAAGAGGTTACAGAAATGTCGCCAAGCCTTTACAGTATTTACTTCCGAGAGTGAGCGTAAACAACGAACAGCTTAGTGACATTTTTGTACATTACGTTAACGTTGGAAAAGTTACACTTCTCTGGGATATGAAGGACTGAAAGCCTTAACAGTGGGCTGCCATTGATGTTAAAAAGGGCAAGAGTAATTCCAATTTACAGTTATGCACGAATAGGCATGTCTAATGAAGTACAAACTAGCAATGATCGCATTCCCAAGTGGTTTCTTCAAAATAGGTTCTTGGAGATTGATTAATTTTAATGATGTGGTACTGAGCTGTTCATGCTGCTAAATTTCTCGCATTGGCTTGAATACTTTACTTTGAGAGGGTTACAAAAAATTACTCAAAACGGCAAAATTAATGGTAACAAAATAAAACCCATTAGTATCAATATATGAGGCCCAAGGCCTACGAACCAACTTTCTTTAAGTGGCCTTATGAGCAGGGATTGTTGCAGTAACACGGTGTTTTAGGAACAGGTGTTCAGAATCACTGAAGCTATCAGTCTGAAATTAGCACTGTTGGTAACCCCTTAAAAAAACGGTTTGAATGGTCTATTGTAGGGATGGGCGATAACGAAATTTCGACTACGCGATTATTGCAGCACCTTGATTGCGATTATTGCGATATTGCTCAACTTGTAGACCAAGCTATCTTAATTTGCTCAATTGGTAATAACAGCTCTATTCCTACAGTAAGCCCACTTACTATTCATGTTTAGGCCTAGTACGGTAATACTACGACTAGGCCTAAATGCACATACTAATAGGCCTACTTATTATCATGTTGATACAAAATGATGAAAAAAATTTATTCATATTTATTCAAAATAATTAAGTACTTTCAAATGTTAAGTATTTGAAATACCATACAAGCCGCACTCGCCAGAAAAGCCATACCCACAAAAAGACATTACCTAAAAAAAAAAAGTGTTCACAATCTGAACTTTATCTGCACAATTAAGGGACTTGTTAAGATGTGAAAATGTCGATATTAATTAATCAACAGACAAGCACTTTATGTTGTAACATTGTTTCTTATCCATTTGGAGGCCATGTTTGTTGAAAAATGTAGGTTAGATGGTTTATTAGAAATAACTTCAGAACGGTTGCAACTAGAGATTTTTGGCTTGCACCACTGGAAAGCTGGCGAAAAAAACGATTAAAATGGTGTATTTGAACGTCAAAATCGGTCAGTATTTAGCGAAATTGTTGACAGCGATGGAAAACAGCCGAAATGAGCTCAAAGCTGCGATGATCGCGAAACACGAAAATCATTGTGATAAAACTATCGCGTGTGTTGTATATAGCGATAATATCGAAATATCGCAATATCGCCCTTCCCTAGTCTATTGAAACATCAATTGCATCCATGCATGGAGACCATTTTATTAGGAATCCGATTCTCGAACGCACCTTTCAAGTGTGTCACCAAACGTTCTGTCTGCTCTTCCCTGCCACGTAAGGCTGGCACACTTTGGTGTTACTTCCGTTAGTACTCGTTTTGACAGCGGTGATCTTCTTGTTTTCAAGATTCTCCAAGTGCTTTTTGTAAACTTATGAGAATTATGAGATTTGGCAATTTAGGCATTATTGATTTAGTCCTCTCTGTGAAGCCAATATTACGGCCCAGGCCGCCTTATTTTTGCTAGTTTTAGGTACAGACACACTTCCAATGTCAAGTGCGTGTGCCAAGGAGATGTAGTATTGCTGCATGGTTTCCATTGTCACGTAATGATGAATGTGGCTTTAAGATAAAATTTGTTGAGGGGTTGAGGGGGTCCGTATCAATGGCTCAAAAATTGTCATGCTGTTTGATGAGAAGCTCTTTTCCCCCAAAAATTTGCACATTTAAGCAGGGTGGTCTTTTTCTTTTTTTCTTTCAGTGTTTGCACCGTGCCACGACTTGTTAGAAAGAATGAATTTGTAGTCTGGGTCTATTTATCTGATGCGCAGCAGAAGATATATGGGCAGTTCTTGCATTCAGAGGATGTAAAAAAGGTTGGTGCCAAGTTTAAAATACATAATAGTAATAATAATACAAAATACACACCGAAAGCTAATGAGCTTGTTGCGGGCGATAGGCCATATGGCCCTTCAAGGATTAAAGATGGTGGTATCTAGATATTGCCTCAACGTATTAACCGTATGTCGACAATCACTGAAAACAGTCTTATCAAGGGAGTTCGAACCATTGGTAATTACTAAGGCTGTACTGAACACCAAGTTTTCTGCCAGACCAATCCAAACCGAACCAACCTTAAATACACCGAACACTTCCGAGCCGAACTAGTGTACCAAACCAATCAACTTTTAAAATTAAATTTAAAACAACTCTGTTCACAAAGAATCATATATTTATCAAACACAAGTTTCGTAAGAATTACAGATATGTTCACATGGACTTGTAAGTGCATGGATGTGCAAACTCTGTTTGAGCATGAAGAAATCTCATCTACTTTTACAGTTTCTGTCATAACTTAATCTGAACTGTTAGGACTAGGAACTTGTGGTTTGGACCTTCAGAAAGCTGGCAAAAAATCCTTCAAAATGGTGTACTCAAAGCATCAAAATCGGTCAATTAGAAGTGGAAATACGTTTCTTCAGTATTTTTCTTTTGAAAGGCCGAGCACCGAACTGAACCGAACACCCTCTGCTCGGCCATGTTCGGTTCGGTACAGCTTTAGTAATTACAACAGAAAAGAAGTTCTTTTGCGTAAGCATTCAGCATCCCAGAGTTTGTTTGAAGGCCGGTTCGAGAGAGAATTTGACCTATCCCATAGAATTATCTACACAATATGCCAAGCAGGTCGTAGTAGCGATTTTAAGGCTTGGCTGATAACAACTTTCATCTATCCGATACCTATACGGTCCGATGCTTCTTCACCGATACTTCAATGCATTACTCGCCGTAAAGTTAATTTTTTTTTCCATATTCAGAAACAAAATTTGATTACAAATTCCTAAGCTCTACGAGCAAGTAAAGTGCAGTAAAGTGCTTTTTTTGGAACCTGTTTTTGGTTTTTGTTAAATAATTTGAGAACGACTGCTGCTATCACTCTGAAATTAGCACCATTGGAAAGCTCTCGAAAAAACGGTTCAAATGGTGTATTAGAACATCAAAAAACGGTCAATCTTTGGCAAAAATATCGAAAACACTGATATTGAGTCTATGTTTAGTAATTAAATAACTAAATTTACAAGTAAGTTAAAGAAAACATCGTTCGTTACATTACTGTGAAAGTTCTCGTCAAAATTTGAGTCATTATTTTGGGGAATTATTTTGAAAATTACCGCTCATTTTTCACAACGAGGGCACTTTTAATGTCCAGCTGATTTTCGGTGGCTGGCTTCCTCAGGCGTGCCGACAAAAGTTTTTGGCCTCCTTGTGCTCAATCCCCCCCCCCCCCCTCCTTGTGCTCCTACATCGACGTCGTCGTCAGCACAAGGAGGCCAAAAACTTTTGTCGGAGTGCCTGAGGAAGGTGGCAGCCAGCCACCTAAAGTTAGCTGGACATTAAAAGTGTCCTTGTTGTGAAAAATAGCATTAATTTTCAACATAATTCCCAAATTATGACTCAAGTTGAAGAAACCTAAAAACGTAAAAGAAATTTTAGACAAAAAACATTGTGTATGGTTTTACAGTTAGTTCTGCCTAGTGTTGAATTGGTCAACTTCCGACCAGGCAGAAGTGGGCAGCAGAAATGATTGCAGCAATTGTTCATGTTGATAAACAAAATCATGGGAGCAGATTAACAGTTTCTCTCACAAAATTAATTTGGCACGTTTTTATCTTGTATCAATGAAGCTAAGAACCTGTCAAATGAAGTAAATATTCGAATCTTTTTCCAGTCAGGAAGAGTTGAAACATGAAAATCTTAAATGCAGTTTTGTGTGATTTTTCGCGGCCATCAATCACAACATTCCGTGGGAACAAATTGTCGTTTTCCACTGCAAATTAAAAAAGTTACATTTGGCCATGGAAAAAAACATGTTTTGGTTCTCGGGGATTTTTGCAAGCCCCAAAAGTCACCTGGTGACCAGGATTTTATTTTTATTTTTTATTTCTGTTTGAAACTTAGGTAACCTGGTATTTTAAGTTGATTCTTTCTGTTCAGATTGTGGTTGTAAATTTCTGAACTATTTCAAACTGCAACTAAACCTAATGCGCATCTCTCTCAGAAATTTCTCTTAAGTAACCTTTGCGGGTCACTTTTTTTATTTTGCTGAAATAAAAGTTACCAGACAGGGCCTGAGAACCGACTATTTTTTTTTTCGTGGCCTTAAGGAGAAAAAAGTTAAATTTTGGTGTATGATCGGTCGCTTAACTGCTAAAAAGGTGTCGTTGTTTGTTCGCAACAATGTGTGTGCATCTCAACAATGTAGAATTCAACGCTCATCATATTACTGTGAAAGTTTGTCAAAATTCCGAGAATTATGGAAATATGGAGACGATGTTGGCGGTTGGGAATTCGTAGCAGACGATGTAGGTGTAAGGAGGCCGATACTTTGTCAAAAGTGCCTGAGGAAGATGGCAATTTGCCATTAAAAAATTTGCAAGACATTGAAATTGTCTTCGTTGTGAAGTTTAGCGGTAATATTCTCCATAATTCTCGGAATTGTGACTCTAATGTCGAATTCACATAAACGTTTAAATTTATGCCTTCACCTGCTATTACGAATACCTAATTGTTGAAAAAAGCCAAAAATAAGTCAAAATTCGTTAAAATCCACGAGTATTTGGGGCTTCCGCGAAAATTTAAGCTTTCCGTGATTTTTAGAATGGTCCCACTCATGGTAAGGTTGCGTAACACTAAGAAATTTCAAGTTACGACAATTACTGTTAATTCCGCGATTTTTTGATAATTCCGCGATGTGGAAAATCATTGTCCATGGTTATATTTTAGCCCTAATCAGCACAGATGAAATTTATTTGCGATAGAATAAGTACGTTTGATCGGAGGTTGTAAAAAAAAATCTAACGAATATATGCTTTTATGTTGCATTAATGTTAATAGCACTAGACACTTGTTATGCATGTACTTCGAAAATGTCAATTCCAAGAAAAAATGCAGTTCCGCGAAAATTTAAGCTTTCCGTGATTTTTAGAATGGTCCCACTCATGGTAAGGTTGCGTAACACTAAGAAATTTCAAGTTACGACAATTACTGTTAATTCCGCGATTTTTTGATAATTCCGCGATGTGGAAAATCATTGTCCATGGTTATATTTTAGCCCTAATCAGCACAGATGAAATTTATTTGCGATAGAATAAGTACGTTTGATCGGAGGTTGTAAAAAAAAATCTAACGAATATATGCTTTTATGTTGCATTAATGTTAATAGCACTAGACACTTGTTATGCATGTACTTCGAAAATGTCAATTCCAAGAAAAAATGCAGTTCCGGTACTTTTTCTCCGATACTAACTAACCCGGTATGCAGTCTGTATTGCAGAATCACAGCCGGCACACCCATAGTCATTTGGCAATGAATGAGTTGGCACGTTTAGTCGATTGAAGTTCCCCAAATGACTGAAAGTAATAAACCGGTTGCAGGACAACCGGGTGGGAGCACGGCTCCTTTAGTTACTGGAGGCGTGAGTGACGAATTGACTGCCAGGCAGTCTAGCAGGGTGTTGAGTGCAAAGGTCTCCGCAGTCACTCGTCCCTTTAAGTTCAGTGCTGGTGCCGGAAAAGCCAGAACGCTCGCCGTTTCTAGGGTGCCAACACGCCTGAACCAAAGGCCAATCTTCAACTTGACGTAGAAGAAACACCTACTGCAAATCTAAGATGCACAATCCAAAACGCACAACCAAGATTGCTCAAGCTTCCACTAAAGCTTGCGAATTTTCGACAACACTTGTACTAGTTGTCTTTCTCAGGCGACAGTCTGAGATACTTGCACCATATTGTCCGCACTCCATTACTCCAACGAACTTTCTTGCTGTAGTCATTTGCATTTTCCCCTCTCAACCACAGCTGCCCTTCAGGGTTCGTGAATCTTACGTGACCAAGAAACCAGGTTACAGTGGGGAAAATCTAGAATTGGGGAAAGTTTTTCCCATCATTAGAAGTAAATGATGGTTACATGTCTTTACTATGTATTATTCCACCAAATTTCTATTAGCAACGTTACTAAAAACGCCTTGAATTGAAACAAAAGGATGCATATTAGCGCTTGTTGACGTACTTTTCGTGAGGCGATGTCAACGCCATCTTTCGGTAGCGCCACAAAGCTGGCCTGCAAAGCAAAGCACAACAGCATTTTCAGAAGTCAAGGTGCTCATTCTCCACTCATTACCTGCATTGGGCCTACTAGCTTCTGGTTGCCGATCCTATTTGGGTAAACATGTCTGCATCGAAAGCGAGGATGGATCCAAGAGACGAGTCAAGGGGACTGCGGGCTCCTCCAACGTAAATAAACTTGAAAAAACTGCCGAAAACGATGGAAAAAATATGTTAAATTAATATAAAACTGCATCAAAAGAGAAAAATCACCCTGCGGCCCACTCCAAGATATCGTTATGGGTACGCCCTCTATAGAAAGCCATGGTTGTATGCTGCTATTGTGTAAAACTTACAGGGCACTATTTTTTAAATGGCAGTTGCAGTTCATCAAATTTTGGGGAAATTCTTGTTCGGTTACTGTGCTACGTGTAAGATTCTCGAGGCCCGCTGCCCTTGAGTCAGGTCTCAGTGCTGCTTGTGTTGCTCACGTCAAGATCTTGACATTCTTCTTTGTGATTCTCCCGCTCAGTTGGTATTGGAAAAAGTGGTAAATGAAGAATATTCTGCATCTTGCCTTGAGTTTTTCTGTCAAAACAGCTGAACCTTCGGTTTTTTCAATTGATTAAAAAAAAAAAAAGTTTCGATAGGTACAAAGTCAGTCAGTCGTCATGTAATTTTGAGACAAAACAAAGCGACAAGGGGACAAAGAGAGAAGTTGGTCGTCAAGTCACCATAAGGAAACAAGGAAATGAGACAATTTTAACATAAGTGATTGCGTGAACGTATCGTCAAGTTGGTACATACAGTACCAAGTCTTAAAGTCGAACACTTGGCTTCGGCAAGTCACTGTGAGTTGTCATCAGCGAAAAAAGAAAGTATAAGCTGTTTTTAAGCTGCCGAGTCCGTTTGTCACCAAGTCACCATAGGTCGTCTGCTCATCACCATGGTGCATTGTGTAATCATTAGGAGTCGTTCCCCAAGTTACCAGGATCTTGAAGAAAGCGGGGCAAGCCACTGCTTGGATGGGAGACGGTGCAGGAAATTGCACGCGAAATTTAGTCCTGACCCAACGTATATTAATAGAATAGAATAGAAAAACCCGACGGTGCAAGCTGAAAGCCAAGAAGCACCCACCCCCCCTTCCCCCCACCCCAACCACCAAAAACACAGACCAACCAGGGGCCAACCACCAAAAAAAGCCTAAGCAAGAAAGTGGTCCAGCCGATTTTTAAAGGAATCAAGTGAAGGGGAAAGAACAACCGAGACGGGCAGAGCATTCCATGCCTCGACCACACGTTCAGAAAAAAACCTGTGACGCACGTTGCCGGAGGAAATACTTCCACAGAGTTTAAGGGGGTGCCCCCTGGTCATGGTATGAGAAAGACAGAAAAAGTCAGCAGCCTGAACGTCAATGAGGTGGTTTAAGATTTGGTACGTGAGGATAAGATCTCCACGGAGGAATCTGGTTTTGACAGGGGTCAGGTTCAGTTTACGAAGACGTTCTTCGTAAGAGAAGTGTTTTAGGGGAAGGCACCATTTTGTGAGGCGGCGCTGACAAGTTTCAAGACGGGCGAAGAAGGAGGCATAACAGGGGCGGCCAATCTGAGAACAGAATTCGAGTGTAGGGCGAAGGAAGGTTTTGTACAGGAGAGCAAACAGCTTTGGTGAAACAGCAGAGAAAGTTTTAAGAATATAGTGGGCTTTTTTGAAGACTTTGCCGATGATATAGTTAGTATTAACATGAAATTTAAGAGACGAATCAACCAAAATGCCCAAGTCCTATGGGACGTATTAGTAGGGATAGTAGAGTTACCAAGGCGGTAGCTGTAGTGTGGGTTGTTATGCCCAAAATGCAGCACCATGCATTTGGGAGGATTAAGGGCAAGACAGTTTTTGGTCGACCAGATGGCAACAGCGTCGATGTCTTGCTGAAGATCTTGATGAAGATAAGCGGGAGAAAGAATTTTCAGGTCGTCCGCATAGCTCCTGCTAAAGGAGTGGATGACTGAATGGAGGTCATTCAGGAAAAGATTGAAAAGAAGGGGGCCCAGAACAGATCCCTGGGGGACCCCAGAGGTAACAGGGACCCATTCACTAGAGGAACCCCTGAGACTAACACGTTGTCGTCTCTGAGAAAGATAAGAGTTGATCCAGGCGATGTGTGATTTAGGAAAATTCAAATATGACAGTTTGTTAAGGAGGAGGGAGTGAGAAACAGAATCAAAGGCTTTGCGGAAGTCGAAGAATACAAGATCACATTGCATCCCTTTGTCCAGGAAGGTGGTAAGGTGGTTGTAAGTTTCAAGAAGGTTAGATTGACAAGAACGGCCTGGGAGGAAACCGTGTTGGAATTTAAAGTCGATATTGAGATGTTGACAAATGCTCATAACAGATTTATGGAAAAACCTTTCAAGGATTTTAGAAGCGACAGAAAGTAGACTAATCGGCCGGTAATTATTAACATCATGGAGGGACCCACCCTTATGAACTGGGGTGATATTAGCATCTTTCCAACGAGTAGGAAAAGTGCAGGAAGAAAAGGAACTTTGATAGATCAAAAAGAAGGGGGTAGCAAGAGATTTTGCACAGGATTTGAGAAAGAGAGGGGAAATGCCATCAGGGCCACAGGAAGAATCCTCCCTTAAAGCAAGGAAAGCATGCTCCACGTCCGAGCACAGGAAAGGAGTAGTAATGAAGCCAGCATCCATTGGAGGGCTGGGAAGATGTGGCAGATAAGAAGAGGCAAAATGCGAACCAAATTCCGCCGCAATATCAAGGTCATCGAGCAAGATAGGACCGTTATTACTCTTCAGACAGGTAGTAGGAGCAGTCTTTCTATTGCGATTTACATAGGCAAAAAGTGACTTAGGGTCCGATTTAGCTTTGAGAATAATGGATTCCTCACGGAATGGATTTATTACGGAATTATTGATTGGAGGGGGGGGGGGGGGTGGGAGGGGGGGGCACTAGAGTGTCAAGACTCTATTACAAACCTGTGGTGAAGGTTTTTCTCACAGCCACAGAAGTTACCATGGGGTGTTTTTGTTGCATGGGTAATTATTACCTTCCACCTTCTTTTTACAAGGAATACTCATTAAATCATCCATTCAGAAGATCCACCGACCGATACTTTTGTAGTTTGGATGAAGTGGTCGAAGAGCAAGAAGACCTCCACAGTCACAAGTTTTGCATCTTTCCCTTCTCGTCTTAGGTTTGCTGATAATGGGATGGAAACCAATTTCCTTACGGGAGTCTTTGCTGCAACATGATTTAGCAAAAAAAGAATTTTTCTTTGGTTGCTCGGGAATAAAGCCTATTTCAGAAGAAATTATGGACTTGAGGAAAGCTGATTCTTACCTGAAAAAAAAAAAAAGGCTGTGTAATTACTAGGGACCCATACTTTCCTTGATATTTTTAAGCAAATTTTTGCGATAACATTTGTTGCGAGAATCTTTTTAATGTGCGGTGGAAAAAGGTAATTTTGCGATACAACATGTTGCGAGATTTGCTGAATTTTGAAACAACAAAAAAAACCTCACAAAACTGTTAACAAAAAATTGCCTGAGATGGGCCTAGTACCGTATATTTCCGAATATAAGACGCCTCAAATATAAGACGAGTAGCATTTTTGGGCTCGCATGTTCCAAAGAAATAAACGGCTGCGATTATAAGACGGGTGACTTTAGCAAGGCTTTCTTAAGGTTTGGTATAATATTTATTAGTTTGTATACTAGTAAATTCCCCTGGTCCTGGATTCAAAACCCAAAGTTGTAATAATAGCTTCGCCTTTGGACTGCTTCCTGAGGCCTTTTTCAATACATATTTAGTTTTTGCTAAATAATCCCAAAACTAGTTGAGCAACTGCCATGAGATTAGCACCAATGGATAGCTCTCGGAAAAACGAACGAAATGGTGTATTCATACGTCAAAATCGGCCAAAATTTGACCGAGTTATGGATTTGAACGCGAATATAAGACGAGGCTGCTATTTTAATAGTGTAAATTTGAAAAAAAGTACCGTCTTATATTCGGAAATATACGGTAAGTGGTGTACAATATGAATAAACTTTTAGAAAATTTAAATTCCACTTTCCACTTCGAAACAGCTGCAATTAATGAACAGAAGGTCTCATTTTACTGCAAAGTTAATAAAATTTTGATTAAAAGTAAGTCATAATTTATTTATTTTGGCAAAAATTGCAAATCGTAAATTTTCATTTTTGGCTACAGCAAACGGCATACACTTACCCATTGAAAAATGGAGTCAAAATTCTTATTAGTAAACAAGTTGCGAATTTTGCGATTTCGCAAAAGTAATTACGATTCTTGACTTGCCAAGTCGTTGATTATGAATTTGAAGATCCCAATGAAGGAAGTAGAGGAAGATGGAAAACTCGAGATTATGTCAGCGGACCAGTTCTCTTACTTTGCATTATTCAGCCGCAACTGTTGCTTTAAAAACTTGTATGCGTTGTATGGAAGTGTTGGAAAACTCTTCAGCTGATGAAACTTGCATCGAATTTTTGTGTCGGTTCTTTTAACTGGGGGCCTGAGAACTGTTTTTAACATGGTGTAAGATGAACGGATGCCTTTTGGGAATCTGCCGGACACCTTGGGAAGATTGAGACTCTTTCCAATTCCTTTTACAGAACACACCATACACTGTCGATCTTTGGGGTTGACCCAAGTAAAACCTTAGGCCGGGATGTGAGGCGGCGAAAGCAAATGACGAGTAGATGAAAGGTGGCGTTGGTTGCATGTGTTTTCGAAAAAATCGTTACAGTTCATAACTGTGAAAAAAACTCGTAAAAAGGTTACAAAGTTACAATTTTGATCACTTCCACGAGCATGTGGTCTTAGTTGTGGAAGTGTGTGAAATTGTACTTGGTAAACTTTTTACGGGGTAGTGTTTTGGCTAGTGGCGCGGATTGCCTTTCGTCGCTCGGGTTTACATCGCTGGTTCGCTGTTGTACCGCGGGTTCACCATTGCCTTTCAGAGCGTCGAAGTTGCAAGATTTTCCTTGTGGCGTTTCAATTCCTTGAATATCTTGACACAAAATTGGTCGATCGCGACCGTGTTACCGATAATTCAAGATGGCGATCCCTCTTCTGGTGGAGGGCAAGGCAGCAAGCAGAAACTCGTGTCGACCCTGGCAAGAACGGTCTTCCGCCCGAGAAAGTGAAGTGATGCCACCCATGAAGGCTCGTTGGGCAAGAAATGTGAAAAGTAAATCTCTGCATTCCACTTATAAAAAGCATTCAGGTTTTTATGGCTGGTAGCTGTGTAGGTTAGCCAGAAGCACAGCCTTAGAGTGTAGCTTGTGATATACACACAGAGTAGAAAGTTGACACAGTAGGTAGGCTACACAGTACTTACCGTCCGCACCTTATAAAAAAAAGGTGTATTGTGTAAATAAGCCCCCGTATAACCCGTGGAATACGAGTTTCAATTGATGCTAATAACTAAGGCTGTACCGATCATTTTTTTCTGCAAACGGATTCCGATCCGATCAGCTACAAATTGATTGGTGTACCGATCCGATTTAACCGAACCGATCGCTATAGATTTTTACCAATTTTTTTTTCTGGCTTAACACAAACTTGTAGGCTGACAAATTTGTAGGCTAATGATTAATGAAAACATAGGAATACATTTCTTTTTACCCATATAAAAGTAAAGATTTGTCCGTTATTAACCTTAGCCTACACAATGTAAAACATGTAGGCCTAGCCTAAATTAAAACAAAAGGTAACAAACATGTGAAGAAACAGAATTTATTTATTGTCAAGGACCTGGCAAAAATCGAATATCTGCAGGTTTTTGTTCGCCGAACCGATTTTTGCCGATCAGCCCAAAATCTGCCAAAATCTGCTTGGCTAAATCTGTTCGGTACATCCTTACTGATAACTAATAAAAAGTATAAAAACTTCACAATTTTGAAAATTGTGTTAATTGCAAACAAAAACTGATATGAAAATTGTAGGTTTAGCAGGCAAATGATACACTTAACTAGTGATTTTGCCAAAATGGCGTACTAACGTTATTAATCAAGGCCTTCAAAGGATGAATCCTCGGAGTCGATGCAGAACAATGCTAGTGTTTACTAAATCGATTGCAAAATTGAGTCAGGCTGCACAATTGCAGTTAACTTTGCAAAATTAACGACTTTCATTTTAAATTCAATTGTGAGACTGCGACGTGATATTGATTGAGGCATGAGGCATTGAACAAAATTTAAAACCACCTTATCACCATACAGTATTATTTTATCTAAACTAAAAAAATAATTCCCAAAATGTACGGAAAAATAGGGTTTAAAAAATAAAAAAAATTAAAAATAAATTCCGCCCGTGCATGGATTTGTTGAGAAAAATGCCCGAGAACCAACTTTATTTTTTGAAGTGGTCTAAGGGCTGCACCATGCTTCCGAAATTGTTGTATTGGTTGGATCTTAACAGGACAGAGATGAGGTCTCGCACAATCTGGTGATTTTCTTTGAGATCCAATACACCAGACACCCTCCTTTGTGGATGGGAATCCCTGGCCATCCAACAATTTTGGAAGCATGGTGCAGCCCTCCTGAACATTGCTAATCTACCCTGTCCCAACATCGCTCACCTTGTGAGGCCAGAGCTTGCCAGAAATTTCAGTAGGCAGTGGAAATCAGTTTGAATGTGCAATGAAGGTCCAACGTCAAATGCAGCAAGTTCGAATTCTGATTCAGGTACAGCTTGACACAATGTCAACCTTGTTTCGTTTATTTTTGTGAGATCGAATTCTGATGAGTGGACATTGTGTTATTCCACGGAAAATTCAAGTAGACAGGGGTATTGTTAATTTCTTTGTGGTAAAAGTTATCTTTGAACTTTTTGATGTCGTACGCACGCCACAGTAAACACCGCTTGCTGGTATTATACCACACTGTCTACGTGCTTAATGACTACTGCAAACAAATTTTGGAACGCACTTCCTCATGCTGAGGTTGGGCGCAAGTGCTGCCTTCCTGACATGCAACTGTTCAGGGCTTGTGGGAGAAACCCAGCAATTCTTGTAAGTTGTGGAAAAATATGCGCAGTAACCCCCAGGTCCGATTAAAAAAAAATATTGTAAATCCCATGGGTTGTATGAATAAAATTATGCTAATTAGTATCTTCCTACTGCTTTTGTTTATTTTTTTGGTTTGTGTGATAACTAAATGTGGTTCAAGTACGCATTGCGGCCGATATAAATTTGCCCTTTTTTTTTTCTTTAGGTTCTAACGCAGAAAATCTCTCCACTGGTCCAGTTGACGGTCCTGAAGAAAATTTGTGATCATCCCAGGCTTATGTCACGGAGGAATTGCATTTTACTAGGATTAGAGACGGAAGGAAGGTATAGATTAAGTTAATAGTTAAGGCTGTTTTAGTGCCGCTTTTGCTGTTAAGTTTTATACTTATTTTCGTTAGCCCAACTCCAATTCGATACTGGTGGTTTTTGGTAGGGGGGATTGGTCAGTTTTGGGTTTCGGTTTGGGTTTTTCGTTACTGCTAAAATTTTCGTTGATTCCGTTTAAGTGTTGGTTTTTTTTTTAGAAACCTTATCAAGGTTTGCAACATGTTGTAGGGGGGTACGCCCAGCAATTTAGCATATAAAAAACAATTGCGTTTAAATGTCAATGCCTTTACTTTGCTAAACAGATTCCGATTAGGCGAACTGTTCGCACTTAGGTCTTTTCAGCCATCGATAGAGATATTAACTAGGCAGGCCTAACTGAAGGCCGAGTGACGTGCACTTACTTTGCATCTTCAAGTGTATGCAATGAACGCAGTAAGAGCAAGGCCGGCTGAGATCCACTCAGTGACACAATGAGAGCCTTCCAAAAACTGATGAATTGATTATTTCTATTCTACGAAAATATACATTATGTGTTTACATTTTTGCATTTTTATTCTCAAATGCTTCCCTGTAGAGATTTAAATTTTGGCCAACCACTAGCCAGCTCGTTAACCCCGAAGTGCGTACCTGCATTTTCCTCCAAACAAAACTAATGGACGCCAATCCAAATCATCTTTTATTCTCTAGCATTCGTCTGGTTTAGACATGCAACTCTTTTTTTACCCTCTTTCGTCCACTGCGTGGACTCGGAACGTGAAAGCGAAAGCTAATGGATAAAGCCTGGCTGATAAAAGTGAGAGTGAATGGACGAAGGCTTGGAACTAGCACTGACTGTCGTCTGTTGTTGTTCGATGATCGTCACATGAACAGAGTGCCAAGATCCACACCCGGTATGCATGCTGCTTTGTTCCTGCGAATTTGATGCCCATCCATGCATTCAATGCGGACAAATGGATTCTTACCCCTGGCTGAATAGCACACTCCTTGAATTTGGCTCGAGCGATTTGAAGAGGATGATGGCATCTCCGGTAGTAGTGGTTCGACATCGGCTAAACCAGTTTGTGTCCCACCTACCCTGGCATGTTACTGCAAATGTCAGTCTTTCAAGACTAGGTTTTCCACCACCTCACCGACAAGTATCACCGGCACGCATGTGGCCTTCTCACCGCGATTGACCAATGATGTCTATCGGCTCTGCGAGCTCAAGAGAACTGCAAGTGAAAGACCGGGAAACAGATGCACCGAAAAACCGCCTACCGAGAATCAATGTTCCTTCCCGTCACCAGGGTCTGTCTCGCCTGTTCACCGTGCCTCCGGCCTACTTTTTCAGCTCTGCCATTTACACGACGGTGGCGCAAACCGACCCTAACCCTCCATGCAACTCAACAGTGGCTAACGTTCAACCACCCGCATCGAAAGAAGGACCATTTCATGTGCTTCTTTGCAGCCCAACAAAAATGAGGTCAAAAGATCATGATTCATATTGAATACGAATGAAGAGGGTAAATGGAAAGATGGCTTTCACTGTTGTGACAACAAATCAAATTGACGCATTGGCCATTAGAAAATCATCCGACACAAAATTTCTTACGGTTTTAAAGAACATTTGGAAATGCTGCTGTTCTAAGTATTTATGCAGCCATTATAGTGAACCCCTGGATTTTCTAATGCACTCAACTTGATGTACGACTTGACAAGAAGCGTGTTAACTTGAAAGCTTGACAAATTTTAATTTCTTTTGCTGTGGTAAATTGCCTTTATTTACGAACCAGCTCACTAACCCTGAAGTGTGCATGCGCACCTCCCTCCTTACATCTATATAAAGTTGATTAAACGCTTAAAACATCAACGTGCAAACATCAACTTTTATTCGCTAGCGCTTGTCTGGTTCAGATGTACACTCCTTCTCGCTTGGCGGTTCACTGTATGAACTTCTAACATTTGAAAAGGCGAGATGGACAGCTGAAAGGGAAACGATAGGGTACTCGAAAGGGAAACTAAAAAAAAAGCTAAGCCGAAAGTGAAAGCCGAAAGGAAACGATGTGGCAGATGGATTAAGACTGCCTTGGATGCCGTATATATGTGGTTGATTGCTGGGCGCGCTGACGCCCTCTACTGAGAACATTGAAAACTGATGAAATACGATTTGTGTCTTGCTGGTGAGTGGACTGGGCCACCTTTCGCTGCCGTCAAGAATGCCCTAGCTCCGTTGCTTCCGGAAGCTTTGTTCCATCGACATCTGATATTTCGTTGTTGTCCATCGATCATCTGATGGCAGTGTGATTGGTTTCACACTTCCGCTCTCGCACGATGACATGACCATGGGTGCAGTTTTGGACGGAAGACTTAGGAAGTGAAGGCCGACTGCTGCTACTCCTCCCAGCCGGCCTTGATTCATCGGCTGTCAAAATCTGAGTTTTCAGAACTTCGTACGTGGTTCTTCATTTTCACTAGCTGCGTTGTCACCGAAGCAAGACATCACCGTAACCTGAACCTGATGCTAGTTCACTACTTCTCCTGCATTGCACTTGATTCCGATAAGACCCCTAGTCGCCTTTGCTGAATATGTGGAGGTCAGATTACTTGACTAAATTCACTGTAAGCGAATGCATCGGAATTAGAAATTAAGTGCATGCACTGCAGTGATGACACTAACATACGCATACGTTGTACTAATAATTACCATTAGTAGGGCTGTTAGTGGAATAACCATGAAGTCTACTCGTGAAGCTTTCCGGTCAACGGCGGCACTTCTGGAACAATGTAATGCGAGTTGGCTGGCCAGCTGAAATGATACAGTTGTTGTTTCTCTACGCTCTTAAGTATGCAGAAGCATAGGCCCTGGCAACCTGTTCAGCCTATCGCAGATACATCTGTCGCCTGTTATATCGAGATGCGGAAGGGCGCTAATCATCACGTGTAGTATTGTTGGCATGCGACTGTCGTTGGTCCATTGCACAATCTGAGTACGAACATATAAAAGGTGTGTACCCTTTTTTCTGAACATCATTCCCACGCGTGTTTAGGCTTGAAAGAAAAGGGGTGACTTCACCTTTTAATGGATAGTCTATCTTCTGGTCAGATTCTTTTCATGCCTTGCCACCCTCCGTCCCCGAGTTAGATATTGGAAACTTCATGCATTTCACCTCTTTGCAGAATTGCTCCATCTGTCTAGTCATCTCTATTCACTTCTCAGGTGAGGCTTCTGTCCAATGCTTTGACTCGTATGGAGGGATAACTCTCTTGAGAACTTCATATTCAACTACTTGTCGCATGTTTGCAAATGATGTCTTGTACGTCTCGTACATGTTTGCGTTCATCTTTTGTGTAGCTGTAGCAACTCGTCTAGTCTTTTCTTCATCCCTGGTTGCTTAGCATTTTTCCCCATTATTGCTACTTCAGAATATTGTCCCTTGGAAATGGCATCCATGCTTCTATGCACCAATTCATCATGGCTTTCCACGACTGCTGTCTTAATGGTACCATTACTACTGTCAAGAGTCATTTTCAGAATCTTTCCCAAGCTTCTAGAATCGTAACCTCATCTTCCCTAGCCAATCTTCTCCCACAGTCAATCTCAACTTGAATTCGCTCTTCAAGAAACTTACGGTATTTGTCAGATGTGTATAGTAGGGCCAATCGCTACAATTGTCTCAATACCTTCCCCCACTATTGGCTTGAGTCGTGATCGTAGATTATGGTTTGCTTCCACACTCATAATCATTGATGACCAGTTCTTTTAGGCCTCTTCTTCCCCATCTGGCTCAACTTGCAACGTCATCGTGGACACCCAGTACCACATCGACTCGGCTGGCTGGCTGGCTGTCAACTTTTGCTAGATTCGCGAGTGTTATTTTCCCGGCACTCGTTAGCATAATGGCTCTCCGTTGCTGGCAAAACACTTAAGTTTCATCTGTCACTTTGTCTTTATAACAAATGATTTATAACCTGATCGTGTCCCAGCAGAAATGTTTCCACAATGTCAGCTGTATAGCAGCCTTCCGTGAAAGTGCTTTGGAGTACTTCATTGTAAATACGTGGTAGCCTACGTATCATTATGAGCGCGACTAACTCGTCTATCAAACCGTTATATCCTGTTGATTTGGACACTCGTGCTAGTTCTCGTATCCTATTGATATAGCCACGTAACTTTCTTTTTCATACGGTGCCATAGGTCTTTGTAGGGGTGTACAAGCCTCGAAGGTTCGAGTCGAGTTTCCTATCTACTCCTCAAACTCAACTCGATTTATCCCAACCAAACTCGAATAAAAATGTGATAACTTCGTCAATTTTACCTATTTTGACGTTCAAATATACCGAATTCTTCGTCTCGACGAGCGCTTTCAGATAGTGCAAATTAAAACCACTATCTGAAATCACTTTAAAATTATATCCTAGAAACTGGAAAACTAGTATCAATTAGCTCTCACCCACAAAGATCTCTAGACAGACTGTTTCGCCCTTGTTTGGGCTCGTCAGTAGAGAGGGTTCGCACATGGCCTTGAAAACCTTGAAAGGGCTTGAATTTGATGTTGAGACTTGCAAGGCCTTGAAAGCCTGGAATTTTTAATCCATTAATAGAACGTTTTTATTTTCTTGAAATGCTGGAAGAATAATAATAATAATAATAGAAAACTCCGGTGTCTTGAAACTTCTAACGAAATCTGTAAAGCGCGCGCTTTCATTTTATTTGTGGCCATAGCTACAGTTTTCGTGCGCGTGTGTTGGTTAATTGTGCCAATCTACCAAGAGCAGCTTGTAGCTATCCGAACTGTAACGCATTGCTCAAGCCTGAAATGAAAGTAAACCTGGCTCTTGCTGGTGGCTGATGCAAAGACAAGTGACCTGGAGCAGCTTGTAGTTATCCTGGTCTGGCGCCTCCATCTTGTTTTGGCGGCATTTTACGATCACGGACGGTCTGATTGATTCACATGGCCGCACATGTTTTATTTTGAATCTCGAGGTATGTTTTTTTATTTTTTTATTTGCAATGGGAAAGTGCAAGTTTCAAGACGCGTGTCGACTTAAATTTTAACGTGGCGACTATAAAGATTTGTAGGCTATTGTTCCGTGGGTGCATGTTAACAAGTTAATTTTTGCTTATGCTTGGTGGAGATCATTAGAATAGGCCTATAAAAAAAAAACAAGGTTAAAGCAATTGCAAATGAACGATTAAATTTGCTGATACTTTCTTTACGCAAAATTAAAAAAGTGCTTGAATTTGGTGTGAAGGTAGGCCTTGAAAGGCCTTGAAAGTCCTTGAATTTTATTTCCTCAATGCTGTGCGAACCCTGTAGAGAATACTTTGTGGATGAGAGCTAGGCTACACTTGCTAGGGCAAATGACAATGGCGAAACGATACGGTTTCAGCAAGCCGAAATAGCAGAAACTTCTGCTTGTTTGGGGCTCCATTCTACTGAATGTTTGACACCCAGGCCACTGACGAGCCCAAACAAGTGTCTGTCTATAGATCTTTGTGGGTGAGAGCTAATTGATATTAAATGATCAATTCGTAAAAATTATCCTCGGCCTGGGTGTCAACCATTCAGTAGAATGGAGCTC
>JAHWFP010140920.1:0-10726 GCA_023313725.1 Lithobius niger | reverse complement strand
CCCCCCCCCCCCGATTCCACTGCCCTCCAGTTGTATAGGTTTTTTTTATTGAATTCGTTTTTATGAGCAGTCGTAATACCTAGGGGTATAATGACCAGATATTTGCAGAAAAAAATTTAAGTCGTTAAACAGATGTAAGAAAAATAGTTTAACTAAAAGAATGTATATAAAAATGTAGCACACAATTAGTGTGTTACCTATAACTTCATCATACGCACCCTCCCCCCATCGTAACAGATGGTAACACATTTGCTGAACTTCTCCTCCAGGCGTTACGTAATTTGTGAACGCTCCCTATTGTACGTTGGGAGAACCTCGTTACAGTAGAGAGAATTTGTTTTTTAATCAGCAAAAAAAGCATTGTTTCAGTTAGCACGAGATGGCTTTTTTCTAAATAACTACTCCAGTTAAACTAAAATAACCTTGAAAAGGCACATGTTCACATAGGAAGCTATGATTTGAGCCTATTCCCATGATTTTTGGTGGTGTAGTTTGACCTGTAGAGAGGACAGACGAAAGCATCCCCAGAACAACAACAACAACAACAAGAAGCAGAACAAGAAGTTGTCTATTTGGCCCCGCTCTGGATCTCGGCTTTGGCTGGACCAAATTTCACAATTTTTGGACTGTAGAGAGGCCTTGACTAGCCGAGGCTGGATTCCAAATTTGGTTTTAAAATGTTCACTTTTGACGGAGTTATAAGCTCTCAAAGTTGAGTGTTTAACACAGAGACCCTAGGCTGATCCTTACTAACACTGGCTATCGCCAGTGTTAATTAGCTTATTAATGAGAAAACAGTATCCTAGCTGTGAATTATTTCATCTAGCGTAATTACATATTCCAAGATGGCCGACAGACGCCATCTTGTATTTGACAGGCTTGTCCCGCTAGCTCACTTTTGCCCGCCAGTATTCTATTTTATATCTGTTTGAATGTCTGTGCCTTGAACATTCAAATTACTGTAAAATATACTACATTCGGGAATCCAATATGGCCGACGGACGCCATCTTGTATTTGACAGACTAGTCCCGCAAGCCCATTTTCTCCCATCTGTATTCCATTTTATACTGACTTAAACGACGTCTGTGCAAATTTTCGGCCTTGCACATTCAAATGACTTAAAAATATACCACATTTGAGAATACAGTATGGCCGACGGACGCCATCTTGTATTTGACAGACTAGTCCCGTAAGCCCATTTTCTCCCATCTGTATTCCATTTTATACTGACTTGAACGACGTCTGTGCAAATTTTCGGCCTTGCACATTCAAATTACTTAAAAATATACCACATTCGAGAATCCAGTATGGCCGACGGACGCCATCTTGTGTTTAGCCGCAGCGAACGCAGTAGCGCGAGCGAGGCACGTTATTTCAAACAAATTATTCTGCAACATGGGTGTTCGTGTATAAATGTCTGACCATTACATGGGAATCATGTTTTAAATTTCGTGTGCCTAAAATTTCGTGAACGGTTTTTAGCGAAACGGGATTTGCCCTTTACGCAAACGCTTTTAATCTGCTTCCTTTTTGGCGAAACGGGACGTAACCATTGCTATGCCTCCGTACCACAAAACATTAGTAGCTGCAACTACCCTTAGGGACCCGTGTAGGCTTAGAAGAGGTAAGATGTGGTATCTTTTTAATCTAATCTACTGTTAAACTGCATGAAATGTTGCAGGCGACGAACCAAGCTCGTTGTGTTAAGGAGTGGGGGAAAAAGGCCCATAAGCCTAGCGCATGAATATCACTGAAATTACCGTTCAAAGGCATTCGGTATTTGTGCGTATCAAGTAGTTAAGATATAGGGCACACACGTTGAAAATAAAAAAAACACTAGAAATACTTTTCTGGAAAACTAAGGTATAGGTCTTTGGGATCATTCCTTCTCGCTGAGCGAGCGTAAAACAAGTCCTTTTAAAAACACAAACCCAACCACACAAAAAATGGTGCTATTAATAAATATGTGACCCAGTTTTTTTTACAACGGCCTGAAAAAAGTTTACCCTCTTTAACTGCTCAACTCAACAACTCAACTCTGGACCCCGACGAATAGCTACCGCGTTGGTAGTGTACGCGTTTCAACTATCCAATTTCGATGAAAGTATCGATGAAAATTAGGCGAAAGGGGAATTTCCTTTTCGTCGAATCACAATAATCTTTCAAAATTTAACGTTGGAGAAGATAAAGATGCATTCCAATGTGGGATTAGTTGTGGTTTCTGATGTTATGTTTAGCCGCAGCGAGGTGCAAATCGCGATTCGGCGAAACGAGAATTCCCCTTTCGACGAAAATTAATACACGGATTAAATTTCGGCAAAACGGGAATCGGCGAAACTGGGATGTATGAGCGTTTGGCCGAATTGCGTTTCGCCGATTTTTAATCAGCGTCTTAATATTCGTCGATAGGGGAATTCCCGTTTCGCCGAATTCCACTTCGCCGAAATTTATTTCCCAAATTGCCTGCTGCACTCAGTGCCTAAAATGTGATATCAAAAAATTTCTTCCAAGTGGGAATACTTCTTTAACTTCTCCAATTTAAATATTTGGCGAATCGGGATTCGGTGAAACAGACTTTTTGTCGAATTTTAAGAAAAGATTAATTTCGGCTAAACGGGATTTGGCAAAACGGGTAACCACCACTACCTGACCCGAACAAAAGATTTAGACATCTGACCTCATAATCTTAATTTATAATAATAATAATAAATGCTACTAGACTATAAAAAACTTGTCAGAAATCATTAAGCCGTATATTTTAAAATACCATTTTTGAAAGAAAAAAGTAAATGCCCTTCAGATATTTTGAAAATATGTAATTACGAAATAAGTAAAACTATGTTCACGACGCATCAAATTATTGCACAAAAAAAAAACATACGTGGCTTTATTCTATTACCTTGAGTGTTTCAATTTGTTTATTTGTTTATTTTAACTAGAAGTCTGTTTTATATATATTTTTTACTTGTACACAATATATGCATCCTGCGTCTACTGGTGCATCTTGTGTATATACAGCTTTTGCAACATTTACATCAGTTGGAGTGAAAAAATGGGGAAATAACGTTTGCAACATTTGCAATTGTCTGAACTAACGTTGCAAAACTGTGTCGTACAGGGAAGCCAACATGGAGGCAAGCGCCTTTAACTGCTATTAGGAAGGTTTTTTTTTTATTAAACGGGAAATCTACGTGCAATTTTCATGCATGACTACGTGAAAAAATGTATTTATTATTGGGGGAGCGAGCGAGCGAAGCGTAACCTATAACGGACAGATTGCAAAATATTGATTTGTTGGTTGCATTTCTGTAGTCCGGGTGGAGTCGAAACGAATGGTAGCATTGAAATGAAATTTGACACATCGCTGGAAAGCCCCATAGGTATTGTTGAGCTCGACTTTGTTATAATTTCGTCGTTTATTACGGAAGACATTAGTTTTTTGCATTTATCGATTTGAAAACTCAGCATTGTAAATGTGGAATTCTGAATACTTCCTGAATTCCGACAAAGCATAGCCAACGTTT
The DNA here is from genome assembly GCA_023313725.1 of Lithobius niger. Taxonomy (NCBI): domain Eukaryota; kingdom Metazoa; phylum Arthropoda; class Chilopoda; order Lithobiomorpha; family Lithobiidae; genus Lithobius; species Lithobius niger. The sequence continues at coordinate 7,201 of JAHWFP010140920.1, read as the reverse complement.
GTACTACATGTAGTACCAGTCGGATCTCGAATGAAAAACAGTACGTGACCGTGTTGGACAATATGGCCGCCGAAAACGCCACTGATGCGATTAATTTATGTTGCCACTTTCTGTCAACCGAGGGCGACACTGGCAGTACAAAATACCAATTCTGGATAACGAACGTTTCTCTCGTTTTTTTCCAAGCGCAGAAAACAGCTTAACTGTGACTGAGTGATAATTGAAAAATACTTTTATAGATGATAAAAATTTGTCACGCACATCTACGTAAAAAATAAAAATTATCATTTTGAAACCGCCTCTACACCGTACAATTTCAGAAACAGTGGCCAGTCGTGGTGGCCATTTTGTCTGCCCCCTTAATATTGTTGTAGGTCGGGCCGTACAGTTTACTAGCCATGGTGTAGCATACACCGTGCTGCTGGTAATCAAGTGAACTTTGAAAAAAAAAACCATCGTTGTGTCTTTATAGCTAACAACCTTTTCGACGTAACTCAACGAAATAATAACATTTTATTGTCGCATTTAACACCTAAAGGGAGGCAAGCAATCGTAGTAAAAAAAACAAAAGCATTCTGCTAACGACACACATTTACTTCATCTGAAAAAAGAATACTTGGGGAATTCATTTCAACATGACGAAAGTAGCGTTTACACCATGGCGAGGGGAATCCAAATTCAAAATTTCAAATTACCGTAGAACGACCAAGCGGTTTATATAAAACGAAAGTTACAGCAGACGACGTTGTTATACAACTAGAAAACAATAACATGGCTACGTCTAATAGTTTTCAGATTCCTCGTAATTTGAACTCTCGACACCGTGCTGCATGAATGAAGAGGCCTGCTATCTAATGCAACTCTCTGCAGTTGCTACTTACGAAGTAAAAATGGCAATTAAAAATGGGCATAAAGAGTTCCGGTTAATAATAATTCTAGTTAATAATTCTAGTTCTAGTTAATAATTCTATCGTCACACAAGGTAACGCCTTTTGACGTTTTCTTGTGATGATTCGCTGTTGCACAGAGGTGTGCGCGTCAAAATTTATCGTCGGGGCACCGTACGTCGTGCATCAGCGTGTCATCAGCATTTTAACTGGATCCTTGTTAAAACCCTCTGCAATAGTTAAGAATTGCATTAACGTGGGTCATAGAAACAAGGAGGCAGACAACGTTTTAGTAATACGAGGAGCAGCATCAGCTGATAGGCTGACGTGCCTTATACAGCTTTTGATCATGTGGTATGCATCCCTGGTGGGCGCGTATACAACTGCTCTGGTTACAAGGGATAGGTATAAGTGTGAGGTGTGTTTCCATAAAGGAGAGCACACTACAAACACTCCACTATCGTTTCTGATGAGTGTTTGGTTTGTAGAACAAAAATGGTTGCCACCAAGTTGCTACATTAGTTGCCAAGCTTATCCCACCGTCTATTACTTCACACGTTAAATTTATAGCAATGGTCAGGTTTTTCATTTCACCTTTGATCTAATAGTCGGTGGGATTAGCTTGGCAACTAATGCAGCAACTTGGTGGAAACCATTTTTGTTCGGATATCACAACTCGCATCAGATCCCAAATAGTTTCTGTTGGGAGCGCTACTTCCGATGAGCTGCCAGTAACAAGTGTTGTCCCGCAGGGGTCGGTGCTGGGTCCCCTTTTGTTCATTTCTGATCTATCCCCGAAGATTGGAAGTGTTAAACTTCCCAATTATGCAGATGATGTTAAGTTGTGTAGTAGCATTACTGACTCACAGGATCATAAGTCACTCCAGTTCGCTATTGATTTCCTGAAGTCTTTAAAGTGGCAGTTGCCCATAAATAATGGGACGTCCAGCGTGTTGCCCCTAGGAATTTGCCATAGGACTACGGAGTATTGGTTGGGAGGTTCTGTCCTTGATTGCATCTATGAGACAAAAGACCTTGGTATTCACCTAACTTCGAATCTTAAATCTCCAAGCATTGATTTAATGTTGCGGTCAAAGCAATGAGGGTTAGCTGCATGATCAGAAAATGCTTTTTATCTGGCGACAGAGCCATGCTGGTTAAAGCCTTTAAACTTTATGTTAGGCCAATTGTTGAATATGCCAGTCAGGTATGGTCCCCTCATCTCATTAAAGATATTAAGGTTGTGGAGTCCGTGCAACGCTCCTTCACAAAATGCCTTCCTGGCATACGACATTTGCCATATTCACAACGACTTGCAAGCTTGGGTCTAGATTCACTCTCACTAAGACGGCTTCGTGCCGATCTGTCACTTACTTTTTCAATTCTTCGGGGACTGGTGGATACTCACCCGGATGTCTTTTTCACTGTTCGTGGCAATCTCCATACTAGGGGTCGTCATCTTAAACTTGAAGTACGCGCTGTAAGAAGAGATTATACTAAGTCTTTCTTTATTTATTAAGTATTTTTTTTCGAATTGTGTGGTGAGGCCATGGAATTGTCTTCCTCCGGCGCTGGTGGGGGTCGACGATTCTTTAGTGGCCTGGAGAAGTGCGATCTTTCGAGCTACTTAAAGTTTTTTTTAAGTCTTTCTTTTGTTTTAATAACACTTATTGTCTTTTACCTTGTTTTAAATGTAGGACCAATGTTAGAGGATGATACCCCATCCCTTCTGGAAACCTTATTGCCTTTGTGTAATAAAATTTCAATTCATTCATACTTTAATTGGCTGAAACGTGGCGGGTTTTTCACCCTTGTAGGTTCTGTTTCAGAATGTTATAAAGAATGTAAGATTAATTGGTGGTAGCACGCCGTCTACCAACCCAAGCAAGGCTAACATAACGTTTTATTTCTATGTGTCAATGAAGATGTACATGACCTGAGAGTTTAGCATTCTCCTTCTGCTTTGTTGTTTGATCTAGAGATTAGAGATCTGTAGCCCGCCAGTATCGCGACCCACCGCGCAACTGTTCTGCACATCCTCCATCTATACATGGCGTTGTTGGTGGCCGGCGAGTCATCGTTTCTTCTCTTCGTCTCGACCGAGTCGGACGTGCTGTTTTTTCTCCTGCTCCACTACCACGGTTCCCGTGGCCCTCCTTAGAATAGGCCTAGGCCTACTGACGCACTTCAAACATGCCACGTGTAAAGTGCGTCCACGAGCCTCTGGCCAGTCAACAACTGTCCTCACAACCCTACAATGTAACGGTAGTCTCCTGTTGGTTAACGGTGGCCCATTGGACCGGGCCGCGAATTGGCCTTTTTCCGCTCAACAGGCAATGAAACTGCTAACGCAAAGAATTTCAACACCTACCCCTAATCCGAATTTCTCACTGCAGATTTGAACATGGATTTTGGGACCGCTCTTTTTTTCCCACGCAAAGTCGTGATCCCCATCTTTATCCTACGGAACAATGATCGCCTTATGCGGGAAACTCTCTGTCAATCCACCGCCTGTTGAAATCAAGAACCTGGCCTTTGCAACCTTTCACTCCATGAACTGGCTCACTAGGGCTCTCTTTAATTCAGCGCCCCCCCCCCCCCACTTCGGGATGAGGCCCTCAATATGGCCCCGAATCTCAATGACTCTACTCACCATGTCCTACGCAACCAGCCAATCCATGAATCTGACACGTTGTTCCCGGAGCCTTATCCCTAAGCTCACGCCACATCTGAAAATCGCCTGCAAGCCCAAGCCCTCTTGTCCCAAGCAATCGTGGTATTCACACAATTCTGGGCACCCTCCTCGAGCGGACACTAAGGATGATTGGCATTCACTTCCAAGTGGCCATCCGCCACTACGACCTCTGTCTCCATCACATTGATCAGGCACCCTTTCAGAACAAAAGCCCTAGCCATGGGCGGGGCCGATCCCTTGGCCGCAGCAATACCCCTAACCGTCTTGAGCAATATGCCTCATCAGGGCCTAGGTATAAGGCCGTCCTAGGCGATGACAATTATTTGCATTCCTTCCAGACGGCGGTCGCCTGCAATACTTCCGTTCCTCTTGGCAGATGTTGACATCCGACCCGATCACTTTATCCATTGTCAGCAACAGCTTTCGTCCAACATTTCTCAAACCCCTTCTCTTATGTCACCACCCTGGTACGAGGCACACTAGCCTCTGGCCCACCTTTGGCCGAGATAAACAGTCTCCTATCAAAGAAAGCAATACGACCAAGCCTCAATCGGCGATCGGCCAGGGTTTTAGAGCCGCATTTTTCTGTGCCCTCAAAAGACAGGGGACTTTCGGGTAATCTTCAACCTTCAACCACTAAACCAATTCATCCACAACACTCATTTTCAAATGGAAACCCTCAATTCCATTCGCCATGCATGGAACGACTCGACTTCCATCGATCTTGCAGATGCATGCGTCTGTCCGGCACCTCTTCCAATTAAACTACGACGGGGCTGTATAAAAGTTTCTTTGCGTACCCTTTGCTTTAGGATTTGAATGTGGCGCCTTGGGTATTTACAACCATACTTCCGCCGGTCCTTGCGATGCTTCATCAACGTCAAATCAGGGCAAATGCCTACCTAAACAACTGGCTCCTTCCTCATCAAGACAGAACCACGCTTCTTCAACATCAATACTGTGCCATCTCCATTCTTCGGTCCCTGGGATTTGGCATCAACCTCCCGAAGTCCCGATTAATTCCTTCTCAATGTTTCATCTTTCTGGGCGTCTTCTTCAATCTGACTAAGGCAATGGTCAGCCATCACCAGACCGAGTCGCGAGCCTCCTTGCGACAATCCGCCACTTTTTGCACCTTCCGATATACACCATTTGCGATCTTAACTCTCTTATAGGGACAATAAACTCATTAGCAAACCTAATGGGGTTGGATGGCCATGCCCCTTCATCACTTCTGCATACACGAGTGGCCCAACCGTCGTTCTTTCCCGTTAAGCGCATTAGAATGTGAATGTTCACCGATATTTCCGACTGACACCATACTCTTGCGGTTGGACATTTACACCTTAACCCAGACCATTCCCATGAACGAACCGGCCCCCGACCTTCACCTTTTTACAGACGCGTTCTTTCACGGCTGGATAGCCCACATCAGCAGCGAATCATGTCTGGGGCCTGGTGGCCAGAAGATCAAGCCCATTCAACATCTTCGAACTTTGGGCTGTGCTTCTGGGACTTCAACATTTTCGCCATACGATCGCCATACGAGTAGTCCAAATCGACATGGACAACACAACAGCAGTAGCCTACCTTCAAAAAGGGGACCCACTCCTCCATCATGTCACGTGCGGTATCTTCCGCCTCTGCATATCCCATGGAACGACTGCTCCTCATCTACATTCCGGGCAGTCGCAATGTCATCGCTGACTGCCTGTCCCAACGAGCCCCACCTTCAGGGGAGTGGGCCCTCAAGACGTGCATTTGCGAATCTCTACAGCAACTGGGGCCATCCAATGTATTATGTTGAACGTCTTTGCCACATGGCACAATGCCATACTTCCCCATTTCGTCAATCCAGTCCCGGACGATCGGGCTTGGGCAGTGTAAGCCCTCACTCTGTATTGGGATCGCCTCTTTGGGTATCTTTTACCTTCACCCAACTTCTCCCCATGGTCCTACGCAAGATTGGTCAATTCCCCGACCTATTCATCCTAGACGCACCCAACTGGGCCGACAGCAGCATGGTTCCCTGTTTCTAGATCTCTTCGTAGACGTCCCACGTTGCCTTCCAGATCTACCGGACCTGCTCTCACAACACCGTGGAACATGTTCGATCAGCATCCGACGTAGCTGCACAACTACTATTGTCCGACTGCTTGAGGCGTCAGGCATTTTACTGAACAGGCCACCTGCATCTCCTCCAAGGCCGTCCGCTCTTCAACCAACAATATATACGACAGCCACTGGTGCAGATGGTTTCATTGGTGTCTCTCACTGAAGATAAGTCCAATGCATCCCCCTCGTCTAGACCTCCTAAAATCCCTCAATCTTTTTTACGAGGGTCTTAAAGGCTCCTCGATTTTCGTCTACCGGTCGGCCCTAAACACAGTCTTCACGTCGCAGTGGCCTTACATCCTTTGGACGATTTCTGCATTTCCACTCTTGTCAAGTCGTTGACATCGAACGGCCAATCCTCCGGCTCCTGTTCCCGGATTGGGACCTTTCCATCGTCTTGAGCCATCTTCTTTTGTCACCATACGAACCCATGTCTAGATGCTACCGTAGCCACCTCACTCGCAAAATAGCTTTCTTAATTACTATCGTGGCATGCCTCCTATGCAGTGAGGTTCAGGTATTATCTGCTTCGGTGTCCGACTGCTTCTTCTTAGAGGAATGGAAGGGCGTCACGATGACTCCACGAGGCTCTTTTCAGGCCACGACACAGAAACCATGTGAGCACACCTGACCATTCATCATCCCTGCCCTATCCACCATTCTTTGAGATGAGCCAGAGCGGGCACTATACCCGGTATGGGCCCTTCGTTTCTATCTTAAGAAGTCTAATCCTTTACATAAGGGTCGCTCTCAGCTCTTTATCCCATTCCCAACAGTTGCTGGTGAAACAACAGCTAGGATGGTTTTCACGTGGATTAAGACTGTCATACACTTGTGCAAGTTTATAAAATTTATATTCGTCCAGTCCTTGAATACAACTTAGTCATTTAGTCACAAAACGTGTAAACTGACATTAGAAAAATTGAGCGTGTACAACGACGAGTTAGAAGATACGTGCCAGGAATGTGAGATTTATCGTACGCTGAACGCTTGGCAGCCTTATCACTGGAGAGTCTATTTTTAGGCGTCGTCAGATCGCCTTGCACAAGTGTTATTCACTGGTGCGAGGTAATCTGTACCAGGGTGATGGGCCGCCGTTAATTACCTGCAAAGAAGACATGTACTCGTGGTCACAGGGGACGCTTCAATTGGCACAAGGCTACATTAAACTGTAGACACAATTTCTTCCGCCTGCGTGCAGGACGACTTTGGAACTCTCTTCCATCAGAGGTCGTTGAGGTTCATAACATCATGATTTTTAAAACAGACTTTTAGCCCTTAGTATTAATGAAATGTATGATTATTATTAATTCCCTCTTTGGACGATAGTTGTGTTCAACTAGACATTTTTACAGTGGACGTGACGTAAGTGGCATTTAAGTTTGTCCTGACATTTCCCTTCGTTAATAGATGAATATTATTATTTTTATTATTATTATTATTATTTTTATTATTATAAACTGAAAATGCAAGTACTGAGACCGATTTACAAAAAGGGTACTAA
>JAHWFP010140919.1:87879-108521 GCA_023313725.1 Lithobius niger | reverse complement strand
AGTGCGACGCTGATGGCTTACATGTCTTTCTAATATCTGTTCCTTTAGGGCTTTAAGTTTTTTAAGGCTTATATCCGTATTTTATACGCTTAAGCGTTTTTTAATACTAATTAGGATATAAAGCGATCATTGGATATTAAGATTCGATAAGAAAATGTTTAATACAGATTTTTCTCTTCATGCATTGCATTTTAACATCTTGTCATAAATTTGGGACATTAACATGCTGCGGACACGATGTTAAGTTTTAATAATCGCAGTGGGGCCCCCGAATCATCATGGTGAAATCAGGGGTCTCCTTGTGTAGCGGTCAGTCACATCGACCGTATACCAACTCTGCTAAATAACATTCCCACCAAGATTGCCTTGCCCATGTACTACAACCCCCCAATACTCAATACTAACCTTCTCAGATCAATTCAGCACAAATACACTGCCATCACAGAAAAGGATGCATGCATACAGACTTGTTTGTTTTAATGTTTTATTGGTTTGCATTACTCTCATACATGTGCCTTCGCATATGTGGCATGGCAGTTACCTGACTTTTATTTAGGTTCTTGGTCTTTAGTAGAACACTTTGAAGATGGATGAACAGCTTTAAGTTTGGGACGGGGAGTACTCATGTCAATTAGGAGATTGCAAACGTCTGCAAAAGAAAAGTTAATTTTGTTAAGATACAATTCACACAAAAAAGAAAAATCCCTTCGCCGTACGACCTGAATTCATAATCAGGGACCGCAGTAGCGGTCCTTATGTAAGCCTCAGCATGAACTTCCATGTTAAACGTCAAACTTTGAACTCCTATAGTTTCGCCCAGAGTTGACATAGACCAACGAAATTCGGTATTTGGGGTCGTGTTGCAACTATTTCACTGCATTATACATTTTAATGACAACCAAACCGTTCGGCGTCCACAGTACGTCATTTCTTGTTGTTGTTGTTGTTGTTGTTGTGACTCTTTGCACTCACCTGGAGACCGAACCACTGAACCTATTTTCAAGTTCTATAGCTTAAAACGTAGGTATGGGTATGGCCTAGGGCCTTTCGCAGGCTATTTTAATGTAACTACAATATTCTTGACACGGAAAGCCAAACAGGCTAAAACTTTTGCTCTCACCTAGAGATCGAACCAATGAACCGATTTTCAATTTGTAAAGCTTAAAATGCAGATATTAACACCAACCAGGGCCTTTTGAACCCGATTTTGATGTGATTGCAGTATTCTCGTCGACAGAGCAATTATTATTGTAGAGCATTGGGCAGAAATCGTCAACAAATTTTTGCAAATCGAACTAAAAACATGAAATTTAGTACACAAGTGTGACTAAGTCGAAACAGGCAACTTCACTCAGTGACCTAACCTAACCCATTCTTAGCAGCATAAAACGAATCAGCCATGGAAAAGGGTCTCTTATAACGGTTATTTTAAGGTAATTACAGTATTCTTTTCTGTGTTATTCCTGCTGAAACAATAAAAAAAATTAGGGATATTAGTATTAAAAAACGCTTAAGCGTATAAAATACGGATGTAAGCCTTAAAAAACTAAAGCCCTTACGGAACAGATTAGAAAAAGACATGTAAGCCATCAGCGTTGCACTAATACGTGTAAAAGAAGCTCCAGCTTGTTTTTTGGGTCGCTGGAGATTCTTTTACACGTATTAGTGCGACGCTAATGGCTTACATGTGTCTTTCTACTATCTGTTCCTTTAGGGCTTTTAAGTTTTTTAAGACTTACATCCGTATTTTATACGCTTAAGCGTTTTTTAATACTTATAGCATCTTAGTATTGTGCAGATACTAAAATTCGTGATAGTATTGTCCAGATACCAAAACGCTTACATGACGGCGAATGGGCGAGAAATGCCTCATACTTGCTCTGAATCTGAACTATATTAAAATACTTTAAATAGCTTTCTGGATGAAGTGTTAATTTGTGTATGCTGCAACAGAAGCCTAATTGTTGCAAATACTGTGCCATATACATCATTAAAATCTTATGATGTGCGTGTGTGTTTGTTTGTACCTCTACTCGTCTGGAATTAAGGCACTTACAAAGATGGGAGTAGGACCAAACCAAAGATAATTAAATTGCGCAACCGTTAGGCCTATTTTCATGGCTGCAACTTGCTATTATGAGGCTCAAATACGCGAAAAAATAACGTCAACGTTTTTTTCTAACCCTCATGGTGTTTGTTCATGACGTTATAGTTTGTTCATGCAAACCTCGAGCGAAGCGAGCGATGTGGCTGGTAGTCTTTTAAGAGCCTGCAGTATAGCTGATGATGGCAACCGCATGAGAACAAACTCGTGCTGAATTTTCAGATTCTCTCTTCTGTTGTCTTATTTTTTTTAATTTTATGTTAAATAGTTGAGGTGCGATTACCACCAAAGTTCAATACGTCGCAAAATTTGCAGAATTAAGGATTTTACGCATAAAACTTATAGAATTGTGGTACCTTTTGACTGTATTAAAACAAATCGCCTTGACAATGTAGGTGATCTACAAAAAGTATAACTCGTTGTAACGATCTCTACATAGGTCAAGTGAGTAATTCTATTGGGCTTCCAACTTAGTGCTCGATTGTGTAATACTGAAAAAATTACCGTTTAAGGTGTTTATGCTTAATTTCGTGCCGCAGAATTTGCAATAACTTATGCAAAATCGTTGCTTCTTTGCTGCAGAAAGTGTCACGGAAACTGCGATTAACTTTTCACGAAAACACGGATTTGTCAATACATGCGATAACCAATTGCCTGTGGTTCTTTGAGTTGTGTAGGCATGCAGGCAATACAGGCATAAGAAACGACTCGCCTGGCTTCATTTCGTTGCCGGAACATATCTCCAGGCTTCCAGCAAACTCGGTGATGAGTGCAGTTTACATTTAAAACCTCTCATCTGCATTTGCAACCTCTCATCTGCATTTGTTATTTGTACAAGGCCAGTCAGTGAGGGCGTGTTAACGCCATGATTCACTTTTGCATTCTCGCAGCTAGAAGTTAGAAATCATCCAAAATTCCAACATGGCAGTGGTTTTGGTTCTATCAGCTCACAACAAAAACAGTCAATAATGTGAGTTCAGTAGCGACTGGGAACATTGTAACGGACTATACCAGTTAACCCAGTTAGCGTTGTTACCATGGCAATGATATCTTTGCCATTGCATTTAAAGTCTAGCTGCGAGAACAAAAAGGCGAGTCGGTTGCATAAACGTGCCCTGGTTGTATAGATCAACAATCAAAGTCATACGTTCAATGCAAGCATTGCGAGAGGTACCCCAGCACCCCCGCTTCAAAACAAGTGAACGCAAGTTCAAATCCTGCCTTAAACCAATGTACATGTAGGACCAAAGAGAATGTCACAGGGCTGATAATCGCCACAGAGCCAAATTGTTGGCCTTACCATAGGAGAGATAGTAACACATATTGTACTACGTTTTGACGCCCCGTTGCATTTGCGATGGTATTGGCAACAGGGGTGAGGGTCTAACCTGTTGGTCTCTGAGAAAATGAAATACAGCTGCAAGGTTCTGGCAGCGGCAAATTTAGTAGTAGTACTTCGGGAACGGGATCCTCCTCAGAAGATGAATCCGACATGTTGAAGGTTGGTGAGCGTTGCAAAGTGAGGACAGGAAACAAACAGCAAGAGAGAGACAAAGGAGCGATAGGGTTGACCGTGTGACGTTGTAGGCAATTGGTCGAACCGCATGCCAAGGGCGGGTAGGTGATAAAATCCGAAAGCGTGAGCGGCCTTGAATTCAATGAGTCATAGTAGTCGCGAAGGTGGCGTGGCGGATCGCAGAGATGGAGTGGGTTGATTATGGGAAGGAACAGAGCAGTGTAGGAGTAGGAAAGGACGCACTCATATATATATGTTAAGGCCATGGAACATAATTCAGAAAGGTGATGCTTCCCAGCTCTCTCCTCAATTGTCCGTAGTGTTGTTATATATCGTTATCATCTGGATGTAATGCGAATCCCCTTGTGAAATTCGAACTGCGTCGGGAAGGAAGAGGACCAGGTGAGGCATGCAAGAGTAGGGCTAGTAGATTGTGTGGGCTCGTAGAAACCTAAAAATATTTACCAAGACCCGGCGTAGGATTATGGGGAAGAGATAGTGCAGGAACCGAGTAATAGGCAAAATCAAAAAAAAAACTAAAAAAATCAAATCCTGCAGACGAGCTGTAATCGATGTACCAAGAGGAGTAGGATCGCAGCTGGAAAGGGATAAGGAACCTTAGTTTCCTGGAAGGACAGAGTGCAAAATCCAGAACAGGTTTAACTCGCATTATCAGTGATTGTTAAATCTCCAGTATCGAGTGAAGGTTCAAGAAGGATAGTGTTCAGAGGGATCGGTCTGGAGAATCCTCATATCTAGCTTGTCATTCGTTGTGTGTTTTCTGTTGTGATGTATGTTTTTTTTTTTTGGGGGGGGGGGGGGTTATTAAATCAAATGAACAAAAGGTTATGAGCAGGAAAGCTTTTAGCAGGACATGGAAGAGAAGGTGGCGAAAGGATGGCAGTGCAGGAGGCTTAAGATGTTGATGAACCCGGCGCGAAGTAGGATCAAGCCAGGGGGTCAACGGCTGCAGGAGAAGTCTTTCGAAGCGGAGTGATCCCAGGAACGGTTATGGGGCGATGGTGAAGGACCAATTTGGGAGATGGCGGTGAAAGGGGTAAAAATTCCAGATAGCAAAGCAGCTCGACACAAGTGTACACCACGTCGAAATTATGGAGATCGTCGGACGGATGTGGATCGATGGGTAACGACGAAGACAGTGTAGACGGACCGGCAGGAGAAAGGTCAGAGGAAGAACAACAGTCGACCGGACTACTAGCTGGTTGGCAAAAATGTCTTGAGAGCGTGGGGAATGGAGCTGGGAGTGGCAATCCTCTTGGTGGAGAGAAGCGGGGAGACAGACGAGCCGATAATCCGAGAGGGATCGAGATGACTGGTGAAGGAAGGGTAGGTGGTCAGAGTGGAATGGATGGATCCCTCGGTCTAAAGGCCCCCCTCCTTCCTTCGTCAGGAAAATGCGATAGAAGGTTAGGGAAGGCGACGGATGGTGGAGCCTTTGGAAGACGAGTCGTGGTGACAGAACATCCTGGGGCTCGGCCGAAGCGACGAGGCGGAGCACGTTGCGACAGGCGTGGGAAGCGGGTTGGCTGTGGATCGGACATGGAAGCGGACCGCGCAGACTGAAAGGCAGGGATAGAAACTGGTTCTTGTTAAGAGGAAGCAGGCAAGGCTGAGACATATGGAGGATGTGCCGTGGAGTGGCGTCCAGTGAAGACGAAGTCATGTTAGAGAGGATCGAAGGAGGGCGCAATGACAACTTGATAATTGTGTGGTCGTGTAGACGGAAAGTCCAACCGTGGGATCAAAGAAAATCTGATCCGTGATATTAGTCTAAGAAAAATTCGCTGGGTCAGTGTGGTATCCTTCTGCGGTTTGTACTCTAAATCGTACCCTTTGGTGTTTATGGCTGTGATGTCAGCATGGGTATGATCAGTAACTGCACTCATGACACCTTGTATCCTAACTAATTCGTGTTGCACATAATGTTTGCTTATGTATTTTCTACTTTAGTAGGTATTTTATATATTCGTTGCTTGAATGCAATATTTTATAATGAAGTGTTAACTTTTAATCTTTAATCTCAAAATTCTTAATCATGATCAGTCACTAATATGCGAATCGTCCCTTGCCTTTTATACGCTCGCCCGTCATTGCGAAGTGAGACTTCACGACCTGGCTTCCACGAGAAGGTCGTTACTTTGGTTCTGCGAGTTTACTGGCTGGATGTTTTTGACTTGGCTCACGAGAATGTTATCCCTGACGTCACATTAATCCTTCGTCGTGATGGTAAGACGCCGTCTTTTCATGGTCTAGTATGCTGTGGGAGAAGAACGTCGCCATTACGGTTTACTGCAAGTCATGCTTTTCACATGTCTTCCCGTTACCCTCATCGTGTGTTCCAAGGAGCTAAAGATTCGGCAAAACCCTGATCAGGTAAAGACACTTGTTTCCACTTTAAAGCCTAGCTGTCGAATTTCCGTTACGAAGATAGGGGACTATGTCCGAGTTAAAGTCAGGGAAGTGATATTTTATGCTACGTGGGATGCGAATTAATTTGTGCTTTAGCTTTCGTGAAGCCATAGTAGTAGTCCGTCATACTAGTATACTCAGCTAGTGATGCAAAGCCCTGTGCTTTAATTTCCGAAGTTCGCCGTGTAGACCCCAGGTAGTTCTGGAAAGGTTTTATGGGCCATAGTATAAAATTTTAATCCAAGGTTTTGTCTTGTTTATAGTGTGGGACGTCGGATTCCCAAATATTCTTTAACAGTGTTCAACGTTACGAAGTATTTAACCTCTAGCCGCACGAGCTTATTCACTGGACTTGCATCATCTGTTCATTCCTAATTATCGCCACGTGTTTGCTGTGTTGGATCACGAATTATTGAAGCGCTTCGTACCCTATGTATTAGCTTGCTTACGTAAATGTCATACATTCTGAATCGTTCCCCGTACAGCACTTGTGACGTAATTGTATATTAAACTAATAAATATGTTTAAAATAATGTGGGAAACACCCATAAACACGTTGTTGCGAGTTGGTTTGTTTAGAGGTTAGAAATTACTAGTGAGCCTACCCTTTCACCGAACCCGAGCCATCCCTCCAAATTCCTACCCCAGACACTGCCAACAGCCATAACCTGCCTTTCCCTTATTACCATACCCCCCTCCCCTTTATTTCCCCAAAAGGGTTAGGACATCAGACCGAGCGGACCAACGAGTGGAAGGATGCTTCTAGTCCGTGGTGTCGCAAAACTTGAGTGCGGACTGTGGAGTGGGTTCGAAGAACGGCGTAGGATCAGAATGGAAGGAGCGCTCAAAGACAATCACACGACGCGATCGTCCCTTGGAGAAAGATGATTACCTGTGTCCTGCACAAGTCTTATATAGACTCGCGAGCCGGGACATGTGCAGTAGAACGAGATCAGCTGGGAAGCCAACTTTTCAAGGGATTTTAAGCGCAAATGGGAGGAACTGCTAAAAATCAGGTAATTATATTTTCGTTTCGGCAATAAAAATTATTGTTTACCAATTATTTACTTGTGATCAGAGTTTCTGAAAGCAAATGCTGTAAAAAAAAGAAAGGATTTATGCTATTAAATCACGGAAGCAAAATTGTAAGACATTTGCCTGAAAAATTATAGTGTGATAGTAAAATAACAAAAACCAGCCCAATAAATTGTGTGAAGCGCACACGAAGAGCATCTTACGGGGTTTAATTACAGATTAGATGTGGCTGACATGCCAGTTCTTAACCAGGTATTCTTAAGAGCATGAACGATTTTTAAGTCTTGCACACAACACAAGCTTTGTGAGGAATCTCGGGGGGGGGGGGGCAAAAAAAAGAGTCCTGGCCTCCAAACCAAGTGGTTGCCGGTATGACTCCCAACCATAACTGACTTAAATGGGACAAGAATCGGCCGAAAACATTTTAGGACCGATTGGGTACACTTTCTAAAGTTAAGGCAAAGGGCATCATGCTGCTCCCATATTATTGTTCCCAAAAGTTATGGCGTGGACGTATGGAGAGAAGTATTGACCATACCAGTGCCATCCAGATCAGTGTCGTCGAGATCAGTGTTGCCCATACCAAGTGTCAACTTCTAGTTCGACGTTGCTGCTATACCTTGCAGGATTCCAAAACAAGAGTGGTCTGGGGATAGCAAAACTAAACTCATCAGGCAATTCAATGTTTTATCGACGATAGAACCAAAGACCTCCCCAACTTAAATAACCATCACATGTTACGTAACTGGCTATAACTTTCGTTCTGCTATTAATTCGGACTTTCTATACAAATAGATGGATTTGGGTTTTTAAGCAGTGCTTAACTTTGCC
This sequence comes from Lithobius niger, assembly GCA_023313725.1. Classification (NCBI taxonomy): domain Eukaryota; kingdom Metazoa; phylum Arthropoda; class Chilopoda; order Lithobiomorpha; family Lithobiidae; genus Lithobius; species Lithobius niger. Next base: position 100,605 of record JAHWFP010140919.1, on the reverse strand, counting down.
CAGTGAGTTTCGTATAAATTTGTTTCTCGGATAGCTCCAACACCTAAAAAATGCGATGAAACATTGTCGCCATTGGACGGATAATGATTCACATGTAATCAAAACAAGAATAAATGGCATTTTAAAGCTAGGTGTAAACATGGACTTATACTATCACACAACATGGTGCAGAGCAGTATCAGAGAGGTTGGGGAACGTTCTATCACATTATCTAAGAACTAACCATGAATATACAATGACTGACGATTCTTCCCTCCGGTCTCTTGGAAAACGTCAAGCTTTCTCTTTTTCGGTAATTTTGTAGCATTCTTGTCGTCTTCATGTTGCACAGGTGTTGGCAGAATAGCACTACTAACGGACAAAAAATGGCACCATTGTTTATTAGTGTACACCATTAAAATCAAATAGCCGATCGTATTTTTAAAGGACGACTCGATCAAAATCAGATGCATCAATGGCTTCTGAGAGGGGTGGTTTTAATGACGAGCAAGACACGGTTTCTGTTTTTTTTTATTATTATTATTTGGGTCGGTTGTGGGGAATGTCACAAAATGAAAAAAGAAATTGACGCTAAGCACTTTTTTGTTGACTTATTCCAAAAACTACTACTGCCACCTTGCCTCTCCTGTTCCCTACACAACCACAACTGTTGTACGGGGAAATACGGTGCTCAAAATATTGCAGTCCTAGGGACCACAATCTGAACTGTACCCCTGAACCTGATTCCAAACATTTCGATGGAATATAGGTGTGATTGGCACTAACACCAAACCAAGGAGAACAGGCTTCGCAAGTTGTTTCAGAATATGGGTCTTACTTTTTTTAAACCTCCCTGAACACAAAATCAGCGATTATATCCACTGCCCACAGACTTTCCCAAAATGTTCTAAAGATATTAATTTTTCTTTCCTCTGTTATGCCGGCATTGATTTTTCTGCCATTCAAAATCATCCAGACAAACTAGGTATTTCATCTCAGTGCCTGCATCCCATTATACGAGTCAAAGTTTTAGCTTTATTTCGAAGCAGTATTAAAAACGAACTCTCACAAATTAGGTGGTGGCCAATGGGTTTCTCTGTCACAAAATCACCACCAAGTGAAACTCGTAAATGCTCTAAGTAACGAATTCCTATAGTTTTGCACTTAGGAGTATTCAAATAGACTAAGCATTAAGTTATCAGATTGCCTTTAAAATCTTCAGTCACTGGTTGTTAGTTTACATGTTGTCCAACAAATATTTGGTCCACACAATCCATGTTATGAACTGGAATTCAGAAGAGGTGGGAATTAAAGGGCGTAGCCTTCCATCCTTCCCCCTGCCACCCCCACGGATACACACCACCATCAGTTTAACTACAGTACAAATCATACATGCGAATCAACATACCTAGACGGTTTGGCAAGAGGATGCTTTAACACGGCTTCAGCTTTGGGAAGAGGATGCTTTATTACGGCTCTAGCTTTGGCAGGAGGATGCTTTATTACGGCTCTAGCTTTGGCAGGAGGATGCTTTAACCCGGTTCCAGTTCTGGGAAGAGGATGCTTTATCACGGCTCCAGCTTTGCCAGGACGATGTTTTAACGCGGGTCCAGTTTTGGCAGGAGGATGCTTTAACGCGGTTCCAGTTCTGGGAAGAGGATGCTTTTTTAACACGCCTCTAGCTTTGACAGGAGGATGCTTTGACTGTGTTTTATTTTGGGCAGGAGGATGCTTTTGCGCTGAGGATGCTCCATTTTGGTGATCAACCTAATAACAAATATATGCTCAGTATTCACAAGCAGAAGAAAAGTGTCTTGTTAATATGTATTTGATATCAAAACTTAAAAAGAACTGGCTGAACTACGTTACCAAAATCACTTACCGAACTGACTTTTTTCAGTTTTTATTTAAAAGCAGTTGTCAGATGCTACGAGGGAATTTGGGTTTAGTGCTAGTGACATTTTTGAGCTGCAGGAAATGTTGGCGAGCTTCTACACGCGAAAATTCGTTACCAACTTCGGTGAAGTCAGAGTCTAGAAGAACACTGCTTTCAGTATTCACCAAAGCTAAATAATTTAAATGCTTTTGGCCCCGATTTCAATTGGCCCCGATTTCAATTCTGATGCGTTTTGAAGTGAGAATAATAAAAAAATAAGACCTTTAGCACTTATTTTTGCCTTAGCTTGGAAGTACGAAAAACCTATTTCTCCTAAACACCACTTCTGCATATGGGATTGCAGATTGAAGTTGTCAAACAAATAATCTTGGGGTTAAGATGCAAAGTCTTCCGTAATTCTCACTATATTCGAGCATACTGCATGAAATGTCTTTTGCAACATTTACATAGGTTAGAAAGAATGTAGCAAAACCGTTTCTCATGAGGAAAAAAATAGTAAATTGAATGACTTTGCCAACATCCACACGCGTTTGATGTAATGTTGCAAAACTGAGCCTTACAGGAAAGCCAACCGAGAGGAATGTACCTTTAAAGGTGCTTGCTTCCATGTTAGCTTTCCGTAAGTGCTTCAGATTTGCAATATTAGGTCAAACGTATGTAGCAAACGCTTCACACAGCCGAGACGGTTTTGCTAAATTCACGTAAACCTATTTAGTTGTTGCAACAGCTATTTATGCGTGTGGTACACGATAATAGTATGTCCTTTTGACAATTTTACTTGTCTATCTTAATTCTTGGTTCTATTTCACATCCTTAACACAAAAAGAACGATTGCACAGCAAATTTGAAAAAGTAAAATTACGTTTGTGACACAATTTTTTTTTTTCGATTTTACCACCATTAGATAGCGCCGACTCGACTGCCCTACTCGTTCTTTCAATCTAAATAACGACTAATTACTGCAAGAGTTACAAACAAATACACTACAATAGTTTTTTCTTCGTGACATAAAAAGTTCATTCCTTCAGAAGAATAAATTAGAAATGAACATTTACAAATTAATTAGTTTCGTTAATTATTATTGGCGGTAAAATCTAAAAAAAAAAATGCTAAAGATGTGAAAAAAAGTGTTTCTGATTCTTCCTCTATGCATTGGATACTGTAGTGTATGTTGTCTCCACCTTCTTGATGGGTACCAACCATTGTATTCACGAGTATCCCACTACCTGTTTAGAGAGGGCATTAGTATCAATACTATCTCGTTACCTCATTATTCTCTAATTGCATGCACACCCATTAGGTGTGCCACTGCAGCCTTTAATGTCTATAAATATTGGTGCAGCACCCCTCAAAGGGCACTGCCTCTTCAACCACTGAACTTTCATGAGTCTTCTCATTTCGTCCCTTAGTGGCACAGGCTATTCTAGCCTATTGTACATTCATTACAAATGGCGACGAGCGTGTTAAATAAATTTAAACTTAAAACTTAAACTTATTCCCCCAGTAAGCCAGTGCGAGGTGTGGGAAACTGGGGAGGGTTTATTCGTATTTTTAAATATCAAATCCAAGGTCCTTCAAACTACTGCTGAATAGGATGGAATTTGTCAAGATGGCAGCTGGATTGTTAAGTTCCCCTATTCAGCGGCAGTGTATTTTCTTCCGACTCTTCAGCTGGGATTTGGAGGACTTGACCGTTTCCAGGACTAGAGGACAGTGTATCATTCGTCAGTAATACAAAAGATATTTGGTGCCCTATGCAGTGGACATAAAATTCTCATTGTAGGGGTGAAGAAAGCCTCGCCATAATCGAAAACATCTCGCAAGATCTTTGCATTACGTCAGGGGTTTGTGTGTGGCATGGGGAAAGCTTGCGGAAATAGGGGTTAAAAGTCACGGAAAACTTGGCTTAAATGGCGTTAATTTTAAAAAATTGAATTGTACTAAAACGTAAAAGGCACATTTAAAATATGTGGCTAGAGGCAGTCACTGAGTAAAAACGTTGAATTGAGTTAAAAATAAATAGAGAAGTTTGACTCCAATTTGAAACTTGGGCAGTGTATTTCGAGAGAGAAGAGCTTAATTACTGCTTATGATTGTACCTGCTGAAAACAAGTCGCAATTCTATTAGCAAGCATTGGTGCAAAAACGTATGGTTTATTGCGCAATTTGTGTACCCTGGGCGCACCTTCTAATAAAACATCAGTACAAATTAACACCTAGTTGCGCAGTGATCTGTGTCGAAAACCCAGTTATTTATGTGAAAGGGTCGCTTTTCAAAAGCATGAACTACATTCTGGTGAGTCTATAGTAGTATAACGGGACTGACACATTTAACGCTACAACTTAATTATGGAGCTGCAGACGGGAAACTCAAACATTCAACTTTCGGAGTCGTTGGGCACCTTTGCCGTGTCTGTAGGTCAAGAAAACCTCAAAGGGACAGGACGACGTCCAAACCTCATGGTACAGGCCAAATATGGTACAGGCTGCTGTTAAAAAGAAAATACTGAAATTCTGACTGGAAGTCTGAAATTCTAACTCAGATGTCACTTTAAAAAAAACGGAAGTGTAGATTGGGTCTTAAGTGTTAAAATACAGTTAATTTCTATTGTGACTCACATTGCCCGAATCTAATGCGTTGCCTTTTTCTCTTTTGTAATGGCAATTTCTTTTAACTGCTTAGCTAAATAAACACTTTCACAGTTTATTGCATCCTCCCCATCCTAAAGCCTAGTCATTTGGTTTAGGAGTCTGGTTCGCATGTCCCTCCATTGTTCCCACTGTAGGTCACGAACAGTCCCCCTCCACTTCACTGACTGCCACTCTGACGTGTGTCCATAGGTTTTTCAACTGACCAATTTTAAAGAGCCACCACACCGGGTTTTCTTTTGACGATCATGAGAGATTCTCCATGCATGCAAATTGGCGACTACAGATGAGAAAAGGGCAATGTATGACGACCACATTCGTCCTTTAAAATTACCATTAGGGAAATGTTACTGTTAGGGAGATGGTATAGGAGCTCAATGTGGTTAGTTCAGGTTCCTCCAGCAGTCATTGTAACCAAATTATGTATAATAATTTTTTTTCGTTAACTCTAAAATTTCGTCCAGGCACCATTTGCTTCCTTCAAAAGACGTAGTTTTAGCCTTGCCGCACCTTAGACTTCTGATCAACGTTGTCACTTGTTGCGTTTCACTCATTTGGTGGCATACACCACTGATCTGCGGAACAGCAGAATTTACAGCTATTCTGCCTCCAAGAATCGTTTTTCTGCCAAGCATCAATTTTTCGTAGGATTTGTGTACCAACGCAATGGCAATGGTCCATAATGCCCTGGCATCCATTACAATACCTTCCTCACCCTCCACATTCCTGTAGGGTTCCACAATGTGTCTGCCTGGCCTATGACTCCCATCGACCAGTGGTTTGGGTGTCAAGAGTTAGTTAATTTTTTGGCTACATGACCCAGTGAGTGCAAAAATAATTCCATGTAAGTCTGGTTCTTTCTTAACAGTCTTCCACCCAAAGAATTTAGCTGTTGCCAACCAGGCCGACAAAAAAGCCACTTCTGGAACTCGGCAGCGAGTTATTACTTGCCGGCATCACCTGTCCAGAATTTTTCAGCAGGCTTGACCTCCTCTAAGAATCTGAACCCAACTATCCCTTTATCAGTCATCCACCTATTGCTCCGAGGACATTAACAAGACCCCCCACAGCGAGAGTTGAGAACTAGTTAACCAATAGTTGGTATTAGTTCAAGGGAGTTGTTGCCGTTTGCCTATCCAGCAAACTGCAACAACTCCCTCGAACTATTCCACGAGGTCCTCTCCCACCAATTTTTGACATGTTCAGTGGCCACTTGTAACCTCTTTATTAGGCTTATACAGTCATTTCTAGTTCTTAGCTCCTCTGCTCAAACTTCTAGTTCCATTAATATAATTCCCATCTTTCCCTATCTCCGGTGAGCAGTAGTGTCAGTGCTGAATCCCTTCTCTCCAGCTGCAGAAGTGCTAGAAGCTTCCAAATATGCGAAATATCCCCAAAGTGATAAACAGCCGAGACCATCTCAACCCACTATTCTTTAGCTAGTTGAATCTCTAACATTTTAACTTAACAAAGAACGTACAGTACCCTGATAAAAGCTTTTAAGACTTCCACATATTCACCATTTCATCTCACCACTGCTGATGCTCCAATATCAGCATCAGTCTCTCAGCTGTCATGTAATTACTTCACCCAGTTGGGTCCTTAGTTCTCCTAGTCTTAAGTCCCCTAATGGGTCTGGTATTAAATTCTCTTCTCAAAATTGTAACTCTTACAGTCAGTATTGCTGTTCAGATGCTTCTGAACATATAGCAAACGAAAGTGGCCTCTGGAGAAAATTTATTTGCTTTGCTCATCCTTTGCTGGCTTATTTGCCCAAATTGCACAACTCCATGACAGCTTTGGGATAATTACCCTACCTTAAAAACTTCCCTTTCCGTTCCCCACTGCCTCCTCCCTTCATTCAGAAATCAATGGGTATCGGATGGCTTTAACTTTAACCTGTATTCCACCAAATCCTTTTTGGAATCACTAATGCGATTGTGAAAACAGCCCTCGTTTTACTAAATAAGGGCTTATTGCGATTAGCCTACGGGTTGAAAGGTCGCTACACTTGAAACAAAACTGTCTTCTGAACCTGAAAATATCAGTAACCACAAAATGTCGTTTGCGAATGCCTGAACTTTACAATATGTCTGAGCCACAGAATTGGGCCAGAGAATGGCCCTCGAGAACCCCTCACACATATTTTTCACACCAACCGTTCAAACCAACAACCCATCACACTACCCACGTTTACCTTCATATTGCTTGGAAAGTTCGACAATCCAAAACTCACTAAATCAGAATTGAGCAACTATTGAATGCCAGATAAGATTGAGTGCTTTTGACAACACGACAAAAAGTTAAGCCAGGGGTCCCCAACTATTTCAAACTGAGGGCTATACAGCACAAATTGTGTGCAGTGCTAACACTAGGCATCAGTGCTTACAGACATTCAGTTAGGGCACCCGCGCACTGAGCGGCCAGTGGTCGTGGCGGCCAAAACACAGCAACGTGCTGCACGTCCACGTCCGTTTTTCATTGATAATTCTCGCTCACGTGGTGAAAAAATGAACCCAGACCAAGAACAGTAGCCCTGTAGCCGCCTGCACGCCGCCCGGGATCCCGGTGACGACATGCTGGCCGCTGCGGCCAAGTGTGCGTTGCTACATACACCGTTAAGCATTCTTGTTGGCCACAGCGACCTGGCTGCGGGGCTTGGCCGCTGTGTTCGCGGTGACCCTAAGTCAATGTATGGAATCAATTTTTATATGGCACAATTTGGCTGGTGCATGCAATGCCCTATAAATACAAATACAACCACTTATATTTTTCGTATCTTAAATTCTGCATACTCTACCTCAAATGGATACAAGGTGGTTTTCGGTCTTTTGCGGGTAGGCTCAAGATTGGCGTCTGCTGGGTAGGTTGGCACATTGGCTTTTGTTAGTTTGTATTCCGTACCTTCTGGCAGACGTTCCCTCGTTTGATCATTAGGATTTTGCAGGATCACATTTACTTGGCCCAACATACGAATAAACTTGCCAGCACTGGGAGAACCCAGTTTATGGAGCTGTTGGAACAGCAGGAAAAATAAGCACAGTAAATTAATGTCATACCACCCACTAAGTATTAAAAATGGGGGATGGGGGTGATGTTATAACACTGTATTGATTGGCAAACAATTTTTAACTTAATTTGTATCGCGAAAGCATGTAATGTACATAAGTGCTTGTATCTCATCAATCGTACTGGCAGTAGCTCAGGGACTGGGTCATTGTTTACACGGGGGGGGGGGGGGGAATAAAAATATAACCACCAAATTTTCGATTATCCCCTCTTATGCATGTTGAGACTGCCAGTAGATGCTCTTCTAGAAAGTCTGCTGCATCAAGAGTCGGGTTGGGTAGAAAGTGGGCCTGTGCCCTTTAAAGGAATAATGGACACTGTTTCATCAAAAACTTAATTCGGATTAAGTTATGGCACCCCCAACCTCTGTTACGAGGTCTGGAGAAGCACTTTAAGCTCCATATGCAGTGTTCGGGGTCTAGCTTTAGTGTTTTTGATATTCTATGGTCGTTTCAGAATACACGCCTTGAAAACACGTGTTATATTTCAAGAAATGCCTTTTTTTGGTCGATTTTCAGCATTTACGAACTCTTTTCCTTAGGTGTAATCGGGGAGACGGAGGTGGGGTTACGAAAAGGGTTGAACCCCAGTAAAGGAGAAGAAGAGAGTGAGGAGGGAAATATTTGTGCACGACAGGCAAAAAAAAATATGTCGAAACACGGCATTCCGTTTTCTTCGGGGGAAGGAAAAATATACCGAAAGGGTGTCAAAAGTGGAAAAGCAAAAGGATGCTTGCGACATGACAATGGCTGTATGGCCAGTCCAAGCCAAAACCCTTTACCTCTCATAAGGAAAACGTGCCTCGTCTTTTACGAAAGGTCGATTTAAAAATGTTCTAAAAACATTCTACGATGTGTACTTTAACCCCATTTCGTATCCACATTTATCCAGTAAGATATGGTGATCGAACGAAAGCAGTTTGCTTTTTATGTTCCTGAAAGATGGAAGATGCCAAGGAGCCTGGAGGCAAAACTTTTCTAGAAAGTTTAATTGAAAAAAAAGACACACAAGCTAGCACTGAAACTGAACAACTTCAAAACCTTGTAAAAACTATCATTTGGTAGGGGTTATGGGGAAGAAACTGATGCGTTTTTGTAAAGTTTGGGTTGCTAGTTTTGAGGTCCAAAAATGTATTTTCTTCCAGTTTGATCAGTATTTTTTTGTGAGCCCCCCTCCCCTTGACTGGGGCCTAAAGCTACACGACCCCTCCCCCCAAGAGTGCCGGAAGACCCTATCACCCCTTCCCCAGATTTCTTTCTGCCAACCCCACCGGAGATTAATAACGACCGGTCCCTTATTAACGTGAGAGCATTCATGAACTCGCTGCAAAGGGCACCGTTTGTGCAAGATCGTCTGAGAGAGAAGTTGCGGGTGTTGCTTTCTGCACCGACCAGTGATTCGATGTCACCAGTACTTTTTTTTTTACTTAAAACTATTATGGCCACAACCTTGAACCTAAATTTTGTTTAGACTTTTGGGGCTGTAAGTTTTCTCTTGCACCCCCTCCCTTCCCCCCAACCTTTGAAAAAGGCTAGTTGCGGCACTGGATGTCACAAGATTCTTATAGTACCAAAGTAACGTTAAGGTGTTAAATTTCCAGCCCTTGCGAGAATTGGCATGGAACTGGGAGGCGAAAACACGTTAATTTCTGCCAAATTTCTTATGACAACTGACTGCAGTTCTCAATTGATGGGCTTGCATGTTGTTACTAATGTTCATAGAGCACATTTCTAGATTGATAGATTTCCAAAACGGTCTGATGTAACATGTACAGCACCAAATTGATGGGTTTTTTAAGTGCTTCCTTGAATGTGCCGTTGATGCGGAGAGAGCATTGCTTAACGAGATTGTAGTGGCACTGTCCCTAGCTCTTATCACTAGTCAAATCAGAGGCGTACAGAGCATTGCCCGATGGGTACTAGCTGTAAGTAATGGGTGGTGGTGCATCCGAAACCAGCTTATCGATGACTTGAAACAAGGAATAATTATTGTGAACGTACAGACCGTTTGTGTAGTCTGGCTTATATGGAATGGCAGGAATGGTCTTGCCATCGACTTGTAGAGCAAGATAATTCACGTCCTAGTCCCCGTTGTAGGCACTGTTCGAGAGGAGATGAAGGAGACAAAACCAAGGAAGGTTTCTCAGGACCGCATTGTCCAAGTTTCCTCGGAGATTGTCTTTAGGGATAGTGTTTTATTTCCACACAACGAATCAGATATTTAGTGGGACCGTCTTTTAAAGTCAGCGTGAATCCGAACAGTACAACTGGCGATGATGCTACTCGGCCTACAAACAACGCTGCATGGGTGATGTTGACCCGATAAGCCGGGGTAGTATCAGAGCTGATCAAGCAGAAAGCGTCCTTCCTTCTGATCAGTTTGAGACGTAGGCCCACGTTGGTTAACAGAAAACGTTAATGGTTAACAAAAAACGATCTTGCTGAAACAGGTCACAGTGGGGTCTTCCAGAGAGGTAGACTACTTAAAGGCTTATTAATAAGGTGGGTATGCTTTTTCAGACCTTCATTGGCATCGGTGGGACCAGCAACGTCGAAGGCACCATGATATCTTTATACCATAGTTGACTGGAGAGGTGACTAATTCGAGGATCTTACCATAGGTCAGCAAGGTAAGCAAATAATCGCGGTACAAGTATTGTCAGAATTTGAAATCTGTTTTCCGTTTAAAGTACAAGCACACTGCAAAAACAGAATGGAGAAGTAATTTGACGGGACCTAATTAGTGTCCACCAAATCCGTCGATGCACTTTTAACTACTTTACATTGTACGTGTAAGAAAGACTGACTAAGTCTAACCTGGCAGTCCTGGCACAACAACTTCGATCGGGGCACTGTCACATAATGTATCCAGATGATGGTATTCGACTAAAGGGGTCATCATTCAGTGTCATTTGTACCAGGGGTGAGGTGAACAGTTCCAATTCCTCCTTTTTGCAGGGCACGGAATCACAGCCTGGCTTCAATGACATGTCAATGTAGAATGAATGGTCTTGTGATAAAGTAGCAGCCTATTATGTACTATTTAGTAAAAAATGTCAGTTCCTTCTTGGCTGGCGGCGGCGTTTAAGGGATTGTAGATGTTGTCATTTTCGTCACTTCCGAACTGGCAACACTTCACTCTTCTTCATTCGACCCATCCCCACCGAACCTCCCGTTACAGCTGAAACAGCATCTTGTTTCTCAGCCTGCCATCTTAGCAGCCTCTTTAAACGATTGTCCCGATTCCATATCATCCAGCAATTTACCTTTGCTTCTGAAAGTGTAGCGTCCTATCCAGACTAAACTCCTTTTAGCTGAGGGTTGAAAAAATACTTGATTGCAACCAATAACCCATGACCGCCTGAAAGAACTTTAGACCCCTTTTTTTTAGATACTCGGGTCGGTTTTCGGATTCGAACCGGCATTCTCTTGGTTTGGAGCCGACGACGCTGACCACTGGGCTGTGACTGCCTGCTTTGCTCAGGGTCCCCGGGGACCCCTCACAAAGCTCGCACTGGGACTTAGTTTTTCGCTGTTATACTTTGAAGGCGTACGTTCGTATCTAGGAAGTTATGGGTTAAGAAATGGGACTGCCGAGTAAAATACTGCAGACCAACCATAAATTCACCAAAAGCCCTGGAACCGCATTGTATTCACTTACCAGTAAAATGAAAAGCCCCACCGCTTTGCCCTATACAATAAAGGTGAGTGCAAGCAAATGTGAGGATCTATTCCGTGATAAGGGGAACGTTGCGTTTTTCAAGGACGACATCAAAAGTGTAGCATCAGGCTAACCTCTCTCAAGTTAAATGGAATGGCGGCACGCCCATATCCGACATTATGTAGACTAATGGTTTCGAAATTAAGACTGGCGAGAATTTGCCGTAAGGTTTAGTAAATATTACACTAGTCACATCCCCCGCTCCAATTGTAACCGCTCTTAACAAGGGAGCTAAAACTTCTCCGACCAAAGTCTCCGGCACATTGTCGCTGTAAATATAAAGAGGATTTCCAATTTTTTTTCCGGCCCAATTGGTTGTTTATTCTTTGTTACGCTTTATTATTATTACGTTTTTTTTTTGCCACGGTTTAAGTTTCCACCAAAATTTTAGCTCGGAATATAATTCTAACCTGCAGGCATTTTCTTTTGGCATACTTTATCGCGATTATCGTTTTCGGGCGTCAAAATTTAAGGTGGCAATGCTACAGAACCTCCCAGTCTGGTGTCACATGGATTTAGTAATCGATACTGTAGCCTGTGTCGTGTATGGGCTTGTATCTAGGGTATTATTTTGTTTTTGTGTTTTTGGAATCAACAGATGTATTATATCTGAGCATTTTAAGAAATGTATATTTGTATTACGCTAGTTTTCCATCCCTCAAACGGCCTTGTTCCCTAGATGTAATGGACAATCTAATTACCACTAATAAGGTTGGTCTACACGCTTCATTGCCAAGGCCGAGAAACCCGAGTTTGCTGGGCTGCCCAATTCGGATTCAGGGATAACGATCTGAGGTTGACTTGTTGTTTTTGTGAGTATGGACTCGATAGGCTACGGGCCTGTTTAACAGAAATTAGGCCTATCTCTGAATTTTGGGTGAATGGTATGGGGTCAGTTTTAAATTCCCACACCCTTTTCATGAACAGATCATTTTCAGGATGACACCTTCAACCAGACGACCTTTGGCAGAGGTTACGTATTGTAAACAAACTAAGAAAAATAGCCTGTTTTTATAATATTTTAAGCAATATGTAGTTACAGGGACGCTGTGCTTTTAGTCGAGTTAAGACCAAATGGGGCCACAGAAGCAAATCCTAGCCAGTTTGGCAAGAGACTAACAATCGGGTCTACTGCACTTATGGGGTGTAGCCTAGTTTGGTTAGGTATTCTAAGTAAGGATTTAATTAAGCACTAACAGCACACTTTGGCATATCTACATACCACACAGATTTACTAGACATGCAATACATCCACCACGAAGCCGAGTAGACAGTGGTATCTGTGCTACCTAACCTGACCTAGGACACGCTCGGTTTACTATACAAGTGTCTACGAGTGGACCACCTGCCTCACCAACACTTTAGAGCCTAACCTAACCTAGTTGCACGTCTATTTACTATACGAGTGTCTA